>PVKH010033013.1:0-12082 GCA_004027955.1 Chaetophractus vellerosus | reverse complement strand
TCCGTTCACGGCGGGCTTTCAGTTCGCGGGTGGCTGGCTGCGCTTCATTCGCGGGCGACCTGCCCTGCCTGTGGCGGCTCTTGCCCTGTCCATGGCAGCTTCTTGCCCTGCCCACGGCAGCTCTGGCCCGCCCATGGCGGCTTGCCATTCTCAAGGCCGTCTGCCCGCTAGGAGAGGTCCCCGGGAATCGAACCCAGGGCCTCCCATGTGGTATGCCGGCGCCCTATCCACTGGGCTCTCGAGCCGGCCCCAATAACATCAAATTTAAATACTATTTTAAAACATTTACATAATGTGACTCTTTCTTCTGCCTGTGAGGACAGTAAGCGAGATATTAACAGATAAGGTAACAAAGTAGTGGGGAAAAAATTATTAGCTATGCAGCCCCTAAATCTCAAGGTCTTTATCTGAAAAATGGTGATAACAGTAACCATCCAAAAACTCAAAAATTGTTTATAAAAGTAAATGAGGCAGTATGTAAAACAGCATGGTGAAGGCATGTGATAGTGTCAAAGAACAAGTGTGTGTGTGTGTGTGTGCATGTTCACGTGTAGAGGAATAGTAGTAGTAGTAGTAGTAGTCATAGTAGTAGCAGTACTAGTAGTGATATCCGAATACAGTACTGAGAAACTTCACATTCAGGTTAAAGAGAAGTTTGAGCTTTAAAATTGGTATAGGCCAAATCCTTCAACAATTTGCACCGAGATGAAAATCCCTGTAGAAAGAAAAACTTCTCAACTCTCAATCAGCCACTTACTTATTAACTGAACTTTGCTTATCACAATGAGGTTGCATTACTACAAGTGGATTTGGATTCTACCCCCTGGAAGTTTACATGACCCAGTTCCATGACTTAGAGGAGACCCACAATAGCTGGTGCATTATCAGGAAACCAGGCCATACTTGGAGCAGCCTTGGTGTGTATATTGAACCATCACATGTAGACCAAAATATGGTACCTTAAAATCAATTTACTTTAAATTAATTTAAAATTTTCTGTCTTCTTTCAAAGAAGAACTTGTTTCAGCACTTATAATTCTTCATGCAAGCTCAAGAAAGGCTGCAGCTCGTGAGGCCTGTCGACAGGAGAATGAGAGCCCTTATTTGTCAAACTCCTTATGCCATGGACACCACTTGATTGCAAGAATATTACCAAACACACACTAAAGGACATTTAATAATGTGACATGCTCTAAAGTTTCCTTCATTTGGGGTATTCTCTGCCTCCTGCCCTTGAAAGAGAGGAATAAATCTTTATTCAGCAAACACACGCCTCCTTGGTTTGGTCACACCTCAGAGCCTGGCCGTTAAACTTTATTATCAGGGACGGGTTGTGGCTCTATTCTGTCTTCTGAGAGGTGATAGCACATTTTTTTCCTGCAAATATTGATTTCAGCTTCTAAGCCCACATGATTCTAAGCTTCTTGACGTCAGGAAGTCTGGATCCGTTAGCTTTTGTCACATAATAAAAAACCCCAAAACTTGGTAGCTTAAACCAACATTCATGTGTAATTGCCCTTGATTCTACAAGTGGCTGGGTTGTCCTTCTGGCTTGGCTGAGCTCTACTGTGTACCAGCAGTCAGCTGCAGGTCAACTGGGACTGTGCTTCTGAGTTTCACTGGACATGGGCTGCGTCTATTGGTTCTGCCCGACATGGGCTTTCATTCTCCAGCACAGAGTGATCAGAAAAGATTCTGAGAGAACAAGGCCACTTGAGGCCTAGCCTTTGGACTAACTAGCACATCATCACTTTTGCTACATTCTGTTGGCCTAATCAAGTCCCAAGGCCAGGTCGGATTCAAGGGGTGGAAAACTATTTGCCACCTTGTGCAGGCAGGGAGTTGCAAGGTCCTATTGCAAAATGTGTGGCTAAGGGGAGGAATGGAAAATTGGAACGAATTTAGCAATTAATTGACCACAAACTAGGAGCCATTTATGATCTCACTCCCAGTGCCAAGCTCAGTGTTTAGCCTGTAGGAAGTGCTCCTTAAGTAATTGCTGAATGAGTGAATGAAAGTTGTTTTTGGACCTTAGCCATGAGTCTTCTCTTATTTCTTGCCATGACCCCTGGTTGTCATCTCAGATTTAAGTTGCTTGGTGTCTTCTTTATTTCTTCCTATCTTTGCTCTCTGGCCTTAGATTAGCTCTTCTATCAGTTAAAAAACTGCCAACATACCCAGAACAATATAGAGTCATCATATCATTATCAAGGAACAAATCTAATGAACATATTTACATTTTGAGCAGGTTGGAAACACTTAAACTCCTTCCTCACTTTACATGTAAATGGGTGAGAGAATTAAGCAACTTCCAAAAATTGATGTTCTATAAGGATGGAGGGAAAAAAATATTGTTACACATATATAACAAGCACCATGTTAGGTACTTTACATACATCTCTTGCTTAATCCTCATTATGTTGTAGGTTTTACTATCCCCATTGTAAAGATTCAGAGATGAAAATAGTCACCACAGGACACTCAGCAAGCTGCAGAATCGACTAAGGTCATGCTTCTTCCTCTATAGTGTGCGTCCTCTCAAGTCTATAAAGAATTAGTTTTGAGTTCCAATCGTCAAGCAGCCTAAAATGGAGAAGGGCATAAAATATGGGATAAGGGCATTAAACCATGAGTCCCTATCCTTGAGACAAGCCAATCCCAGCTCCCTTTAGTGGAGAGTGTTCCTAACAGTTCTGTAGCAAAAGGCGGAGGGAAATAACTTCGCCTTTGCATTCTCTGAAGCAGAGACAAGAGCAGAGCTGATGATGGTGGGCACTGAAGGCCTAGACTGGCCACTCAGGCGTGGATGAATGGTGGGCTGAAGAGATGACTGGACCCCAGTGAGAAGCCAGTCATGGAGCCATTAGGAGATGAAACATTTTTCCCATTGGTCGCAGAATAATTGCCTTGTCCCTGACATTGATGAAATATCCTTTCCATTAAATCCTACCCCAAAACAGCAGCAATTCAAATATCTCTCTTCCTGGGACCTTCTATTATAACAAACTCCAAAGGCCTATTCAATTTCTTTGTATGAACTAAAAGATTGCCTCATTCAATCCTTTCAAAATAAATGGAAATTTCATGACAAGATGAGAGGAACACTAAAATGGGAACCAGGGATGCCTGGATCTAGTCCCAAATCTTGTGTAATTTTGGGAAAAATCCTTCATATCCCTGGGTCTCAATCTCCTCGTATGTTAAATCAAAATTCAAAACTCAAATGAAACTATCATTATTGGACTGGACATATACCCTGAGTGTCTGCCACCTCTGGTCATCTCTTCAGACAAAATAGCTTGAATTAATTTTCTTACATAGATTCCTATATTTTAGCACCAGAGATTATAGCTCTTTGGACCAAAGCCAGGCCCTGACCCAAAGAGCAACTATCCCTAGGATGGTCAGTGACCCCTGTACAAAGGACTTGATGGGAGAGCTCTGCCCAACAGGAAAGGCTATACCATGATGTCCCTGGTCACATGCCCTCTCTCCTAACTTGTGCCCAGGTTAAGTCACTCCTCACATCACAATGATATATGTCAACTGTTATTTTTTTATAATTTTCTCCAAAATGCATGTAATGATCCAAGGAATCTGTCACCTAAACCAGTGGGTTTATTTTAATTCAAAAGGTACATATTACAATAACTTGAGTGACTGGTACAATGATAAGGTCCTACCTTACGCATTCAAATGACTGTTAAGAGCCATCAATGAAACATCTGGTCCCTGAAACTGAGCCAAGAAAGGACTCAAAGGATGACATCCAGATGGTGAGATGATATACCGGTTTGTAGTCCCAGATATACCTGCACCAATATTTTGGAAAGGAGATAAGAATTGGTTGGGAATAAGGTTTATAGTTTCTGAAAAATGGGGTTTGGCATTTTAAGTGATTTCTGGGAACAGTTTTCTCTTTTCTTTAGTTATGCCAGGTTAATACAAGTGCTTTTCTGATCCTGACAATCAGACGCAGGGTGGAGATGTCAGTTATTTGTTGGACAAGAGTATACCACTACTTTGTTTCATAGTTGTCCATCCACCATTTAAAAAACCTCTATGCTGGACCAATTAGTTAACCTTCCTGAGCCTCAGTTTCCTAATATTTCAATGAAGATAATAATGCAGGGTAGTACTTAGAATTAAATAAGGAAATAGATGTAAAATTCCTGTTATAGTGCCTGGCGCTTACAAAGTATAAACTAAGTTTTAGCAATTATTATGCTATTAATATTATCATCACTCATCCAGTTGTCGACATTGCTCAAAACTTAGCCAAAGCCCTATACTTTATTCTTCTTATACTCCTTAGAACAAGTTACCACTTCCAAGAATTCAATTCTTAGATTTATGCCCCCAAGTTCTATCTCTTTCCTAAGAGAACCAAATCTAATTTAAGACCCAGACTTTCAGTCATATGTGTTTCCCCCCACTGGCACTCTTGTTATATTCAATCATTAGCAAAGGTTGCTGAAACTTACTCTCTTGGTTTATCTTATTCAAGCTCATCCCTCATTCAAGCTCTAGTCACTCCATAGCTAGACAATTCTACTGGCTTCCTGTCAAGGAATTTGTCTGTAGTTTACTTTCTCTCTAATCCAACCTACATTCTGCCTTGATTGTGTCATACTCGAGGTCAACAGCTTTCGTTAAGTTCCTGTTTTTTCTCCTCCAAAATCTGCCGCTAACCTACTGGGACATCTTCTGCTACTGTGCTAGATGAGTCCCCTCTTCCAATAAGCAGCCATACTTAATGAATCCTAAATGTACTTTTCTCATTCTCCTCTCACTGACTGGAAGGTTTTCTTTCCTACAGAGAAGGTACAAAGTTTGTACCCAAACCAGCCTTGGTTACTCTATGTTAAGCCTTGACCATGATGCAGACTTTGGAGAAGTGGAAGTATACTCATAACTTTTTGTCTTCATGTCAACCCAATGCACACAACTACTACAGCCCGATCAATAGACAAAGATGAGCTCTTAACAGTTCTAATGGTACTTACTCTAAAGTGTCTCAAAGTTCTTTGCTTTGTTTATTCTATTGAACTTTTAAAACAGGTTCTCACTGATCACTTATTTTTTCAACATTTAATTATAAGACTGTTTAACCATTTAAAATAAAGAATTATACAATGAATAATTATATTCATATCACCTAGATTCAACTTTTAAAAATATTTCCATATTTGCTTTATCTAGCCATGTATGTATATTAATGTGTGTTCTATGTGGGTGTGTATCAAACATTTGAAAGTAATATTAAGGATTTTCTCCTAATTATGGTGTTTCTCCTAATTATGGTGTCTCACAAAACACCATAATTACACCTAATAGAAACTAACATATTTCCTTAATTACCTGACATAGTGGCAATGTTTGCAAAAGTGGCTACAACAGTGTCTCCCATACAGTGGGTCTTTTACAATGAAACTTCACCACTTCTCTCATCAAAATATGGAGTCTATTTCCCTTCCCCTTGAATCTGGATTGGCACTGTGGCATTGATTAACAGAATACAGCAGAAGTGACACTATGGCTTCCAAGGCTAGAATTTACAAGTCCTTGTAATTTCTGTTTTCATGCTCTTGGAATATGTTGCTCCCAGTTAAGCACCACCATTCTATGAGGAAACAAAATTTAGCCACCTAGGGTAAAACTGAGATGCTTTGGCCAATGCCCCAACTCGGCCCAGTCCCCAGCCCATCTGCCAGCTAAGTATAGCCACATGGATGACCCAGTTAACATCAGGAGAAGCATCACCCAGCCAACCCACAAAATCACGAGGGATTCGAAATCATTGTTTTAAGCAATTAAGGTTTAGTTTAAGTAACAATCCATAATGAAATCACTATATACTCCATATTCAAATTTCTCTAGTTGTTAGAAAAATATCTTTTATAGCTATTTTTTTCAATAAGAATCCAATTAAGGTTCATGCTTTGCATTTGGTTGATCTGATTCTTTAGTTTCTAGTCTAGAACTGTCACCCTACCTTTCTTCTTTCATGAATTTTTGAAGAAACTAGACCAGATACCTTGTGAAAGTCTCATATTCTACTCACATCCTAGATTGTCTACTTGTTTATAGATGGGTCCTTTATCTTGATTCTCTATGTTTCTCCTGTAAACTATAAATATAGGGCTAAAGCATAGATTACATTCAGGTTTGACATTTTCTTGGCAAGGCATCATGTACTTCATGCTGCATCATATCAAGAAGCCATAATGTCAGGCTGTCCCACCGTCAGTGTGATGTTAAGTGTGATTACATGTTTAAGGTGGTGACAAATCTTCCATTGTAAAATTGCAGTTTTCCTTTTACAATTATCAAGTAATTTGTGAGGGTTTCTTTGGTACTTGAGAATGACCAGTTCTCTAACAACCTTTCTCATAAAAGTATTAGTATCCATTGTTGATCTATGCCTGTATCAAATATTTCATTGAAGGTTGCAAAATGGTGCGTTTCTACTCTATCATTACTTCCACATTCACCAGTTGTCATTCTTCCGGAAAGAAGTGCTGCCTTTCATCAACTTGGGCTGAATTACAATGAAAAACGTCAGAGTAAATGCTTTATTTTCCATTCATTCTATCTGGATTTAAATCCCCTGGTTCTAGGCTACAAAGTTCTCTCTTAATGGAGAGTCTTAGACACTCCCAGTAGAAAAATCAAAGGGAAAAATACAAATTAGAATCATTCCCATTATCATTAATCCCATTGTGACAAAATCATTGACTTCCTTTGGTAAAAGCAGATCCCAACATCCAAAAGTTGAAAACCTAATTTGGTCTGGGTTTTTTTGTTTGTTTGTTTCTTTGTTTGTTTGTTTTTGGTTTATACTTATAAAGCTAATGAAGTCACGCTAGAGATTAGAAACTTGATTCCTTTACTCTTAGGTTGTGCTGCAACCACTGCACAAACAAAATACATTGTCATTCTCATGGGTGGCTTCAGTTCCCAGGAGGAAATGTTTGTGCTGAAGAAGGAGTATCCAGTTATTATGTATGTGGCAACAGCCCCCACAAAATCATGACCATTTGTCTCCTTGCAAATTAACCTTTGCTGGCAATAACCAAGAAAAGGGGAAAGGGCATTTCCTCAAGGTTGTAGATGTGAAGAACTTTATGTCTTCCTGATGATGCCTTCAATAATATTCTGAAATAGCCACACCATTGAGGTGAATACACCATGAAGTTAATACCACTTGAAATGCTTAAATTAACACCTTTCTGGACTGGTGCAGTACTGGCAAAATCTAGATCAAGCGAAATGAGATTCTGAATTCTATTTAGTCATAACATCAGGGTTGGGCCTGTACAATATGCCTTAGCTCTACCCACATTCCTAATTATACACTGAGAATCACTTCTTTTAGATAAGTTAATGTCTCTAGTAGTAAACACGTAGACATAAAAGATACAGACACAGAAAGACGAGGGGTGGATGGATGGGGTGATAGGTAGATAGCTAAGTAGGTAGGAGCAAAATTGCAAATCACTACATCCCAACCACTTTCACCTTCTTTTGGAAGTATAAATCATTTATACTGAAACTTCTATACATATGGTTCTAAGCTGCATAACAAACAACAAAAACTTAGCTTAAAACAATAACAATTGATTAGTTCATGAATCTGCAGGTTGCCAATTTTGGCTAGATTCATTGTGTGGTTCTTCTGGTTTTAGCTGGGCTCCCTCATGTGTCTCCAGGTAGGTGGTATCACAGTCATTTTTTGGTGGTTGTCTGGCTGGTCTGTGTATCTTTCATCATTCAGATGGTTAGCTCAGGATCATTCACATGATGGTGGCCATAAGTATTGCAAGAGCATCAAGGCATCCGGTCCCAATGTACAGGCATTTTATTCAAAACTTCCCTTGCATTACATTTACTAATATTCTCTTTAAACAAAACAAGTCACATGGTTAACCCAGCCTGAAGGGGTAGAATGGTAAACTCTACCTTTTGATGGGATGATCTGCAAGATCATATTGCAAGGGCATGAATACTGAAAGGGGAGGAATTTGCAGTCATTTTGGCAATGTTTGACATATTTCAAGTCACATGGAAAATTTCACTTCATCGGCAAAGAGTTTCTTGACTCCTTATATTAGGTTAGGGTCCCAATTATACACTCCCACAGGACCTGTCTCTCTTCTTTGTTTCACACATTAAAATTGAATTTAACTAATAATTTGTATAATTTTTTGTTTAATATTTGTATCTACAATTACATTTATACTCATTAAGGAGAATGATCATATGCTTTTACTTGTTAATGGATCCTTTGGTAGGTTTTGCCTAGTGCCTGGCACATAGTAATTGAGAAAAAAATGACTATAAACATATATATGTGTATATAAATATATGTGTGTATACTTACTCATACACAAATTCTCAAGAAATATTCCATTAAATATACTTCCCAGGGACATATGGCCTAATAGATGTGCTAAAAACAATGGTTTTGTGGTTCAATAGATTTGCACACCATTTTCCCCCGACTTGAGACTGACAGCACACATTAACCTCTTAAAGATTATGAGTGGTCCTCATTAGAAAAGCATTTCCCAACTCACTTGAGAAAACACAATTTCAATGAGCAAGCCTATTTATAATCAACATGCCAGTGTTTGGAAACATTAGTTCGGGATATTCCAATAGCATAAAGCTAACATTATTTTCATGAATATTATCTCATTAGATTTTCACAAAAACCCTTACAAGGTGCAGTGACAGAGTAGGGCCCTCCTAAAATAACCTCTTCCATAAGAATACTGGCAAAAAAAATTGCCTGAATCAACTTTCTAAGAACTCTGGAAATTAATCAAACATTTGCAGCAATCCACGGAGATTTTTTTTCCTTCAAGAAAATTGGGTGAATCTCAGAAACTGAGCTTTGCAGCATTTTAACTTGCCCTATTTTCATCCCCTCCTCCAGCTCTGCAATAGTCTTAAAAATCAATAATCCATAATCAGAGTGAAAACCAGCAGCCTGGCAACTACTGGGCTCTTTCAAAGTCCCATTCCCAGAGAGTTGTCATGATTTGATCTATCTGGCTGTTCCCTGAAAGATTCCCTTCATAAGACTTCTCTTTATTTGATCTGAATCTGAGCTCAGCCATTGAAAATAGCCTTTTCCCTGGAGAATCTGTCAAAGCAACGACCACAACAACAACGAAACCCCCCACCAGGAACTGTTTAACATCTTAGCTGCTTGAGGTAGTGGATAACAGCTATGGCAAACCATAGGTTAAGAAAAAAGCTTCAAAGGAAAATCTGTGGAACACAATCTCCATATGGGGACTTTGAAAAGCTCCAACACGTCTGGGAATCTATGAGGCTTTGAACAAGCAGGAAGTGAAGGAGGCGTGCCCATCCTCAGGAGAGACTGAGACACTATTGGTTCCAGGCATCATTGCCTGATCACTAAGATAACTGAGCAGATACTGCAGTGGCTACACCAGACAAAGAATACTGACTTATGGAATTCATTCAGAAAAGCTACTCTAAACAAATGAACAAATCATCATCTCCAAAGAAAAACAAACTGTAGTGAGGAGATGAGAGAATCTGATTTCCAGAGTGTAATGGTTTGACAGTATTATGTAATTATGAATTCCAAAAATATAAATTGAATCAGGCTTGTAGACTGATTTCCTAATCTGGGTGTGATTGGGGCGTTGAGCCCCACCCCTCAGTGGGTGTGGTCTCAAATATAAAAGGCAAGACAAAAGACAGAGATTGGAGAAGCAGAGATTTGAGAAGCAGTTCTGATGTTGGAAAGGAGCGCTCCAGGAGAAGACAAGTGAGCCGTTCCCCTGATAGTCTACAGCTGGCCTTGTGGAGAGACGCGAAAGCGTAGAGAGCCTCATGGTCTACAGCTGAAATTGTGAAGGAAACAGAAGCTAAGCCTGGAGAGAATCACAGCCCCAGGAACAGAGGAACCCGGAAGCCTGAACACTGAAGACAACGGCAGCTGTCTTGCTCCAACACGTGGACTTTGGTGAGGGAAGAAATCTATGCTTTGTGGCCTGGTAACTGTAAACTTCTACCCCAAATAAATACCCTTTATGAAGACTGACCAATTTTTGGTATATTTCAAAAGGCACCCCTGTGGCTGACTAATACACAGAGGGTCCACCTTTTATTCTTTTAAATGTCCAACTTTCAACAACAAAAATGAAGCATGCAAAAAATACAAAAGTATGACCCATATACAGGGTGAAAAAAAAATAGAAATGGTCACTGAGGAAGGCCAGGTATTGGGTTTACATGAAAAAGACTTTAAATCAGCTATCTTAAGTCTGACCAAAGAACTAAAGAAATTCAGGGCTAAGTAACTAAAGAAAAGTATGTCAACAGCGCCTCACCAAAAAGAGATAGAAGTTCTCACAGTTAATAAGTGCAGAACTAGTTAGCTCAGATTTTATGCCTCCAAAGTCTGTGTTTTATATTGTAAAATTATATACACATGTGTATATATTTATATCTAAGATTGTATGAATGTATGTAAGTCTCCCAGGAAATGATAGACATATCATTCCACTCATTTCCATTCAATTAACAGCCACTTATTGAGTTTTCTCTGGGCCAGGGACAGTACTAAGTACTGAGGATGCAGAAAGAAATAAAAAGTGGCTTCTGCCTTCAGTGTTAATTACTTTAGCATATTAAGTGTGAATGAAACAATGGAAGAAAGTCTACTCTGGACCTTCAAGTGAGCTCAACCCATCCACACAAGATCATCCAATACACTCATCTCAAAGCTATCACATGCCTCTCCAGCTGTTCTCCTTTTAACTCTTTACTCCCCTGATCTGAAACTTGTGCTTAATACTAGCATTGATCCTACCTCTGGCCCTCTGGAATGGGTGTTTGTCCTTGGTCTTTTCAATATCTCTCACAAGTCCCTAATCGTCTAATGGCTTTAGCCCAGGGTTTCTTAACTGTAGCACTATTGACATTTTGGACCAGATAGTTGTTGTCAGACAGTGCTGTGTGCTGTATGATGCTTAACTGCGTCCTTGGAGTCCACTCACCGGAAGCCGATAGACCCTCCCTTCCCAGTTGTGATAACCACAAGGTCTCCAGACATTGCCAAATGTCCCCTGAGAGGTGAGTCACCCTTGGCTGAGGAGCACCGCTTAGCCCAACATTTACTCTATGAGTCTTGCTGGCCTAGACTGCTTAGAAAGCTGTCTCTCCTAAGCCCTGCCTCTCTAAATCAATCTCCAGTAAGTGTCCACCCACTCCAGCACCAGGTTGCTGGAAAAGGAGTGTGTTAAATTCCTTAAAAACCAGTTTTTAAAACTCTTCTTCAAAAGCATCATTTAGCCCTACTTAGCCACAATAATCTACAGTATATTTCTTTCTAAAGACCTCTCTCTAGCCCCAGAAAAATGCCCTGAGAGATTATTTTAGTTCCTCGAGCCAAAAGTGTCAGCACTGGGTTGCTGTGAAAAGGAAGTAGGACAGGTCAGGGAGGGCTTCTAATCATTGGATGTTGTGACTGCCCCATCCTGTGTTCTCTCTCCTCCATCTCCTATATGCACCCTGGTTACAAAGCAGTGTTAACTGAGAGAGCTACCTAAACTGAAGAGAATGAAAATGGGTAGAGCCAAGGTCTCTACCAGGCCCTAGCTTTGGGTGTTCTGGGTCTAAAAATAGAACATGGCTGAGGAGCTTTTAATCTAACAGGGCAGGACAAATGTGAGGAACACACAACAGAAAAATGCCTAAAAGGCGAATAGGTCAGGATGAACCGCTCAAGGACTTTTCTGTTCAGAGAGGAAGCCTGTTCAAGATAACTCTGAGGGAAAAAAAAATCTAATTACTCCCTGAGGAGGGCCAATTCTTGTCAAAATTCTGAAATGGGTTGTACTGTTATTCTAGGTGACCTACTTCCCTTGCTTGGGCTAAAAAGGAACTGACTGGCTTACATAGTTGAGAAGACCAAGGGGTGGTCCAAGTTCAGGCACAGCAGGACTGTCAGGTCTCTTCTTCCCTCTCTTTCCTAATTCTGTCCATGTTTGTTTCATTCTAAGACCCACTCTCTCCTTGTGGTAGTCAGTCATCATCA
>PVKH010033012.1:0-12086 GCA_004027955.1 Chaetophractus vellerosus | reverse complement strand
ATAAAAAAAAAAAGAAGGCTGAATAGGACCGAAGGCAAGGAAAGCAAAAGCATGGACAGTCACAAAACGCAGCGATTGCGGAAATTTTCCAGCGCCATTGGCTCGGCAGTGTGAGTCTTTCGGTCGGGGCGTGATTTCAGCACCTGGGGGACTGGACAGCACCTCAGGGGGACTTCTGGGCTTCTGGCAGCCACCGTAGGAACTCCACCAGCAGCCTCAACAACCGAAGCCGCGGAAAACCCCGCTTTATATCAGAGAAGCAAGGTCAGTGCGACGCACAGCCATGCACAGGCAGAGCGCCTGTACTAAGCTGAAAATCCTCTGCTTCTTTCTCTAACATGCCCTTGCTTCTAATTACTTGCATTGTTTCCTTTCTGATTAGTGAAAAACACTAGGCGAGATTTTGTAAGTGTGCTTTAAATTTATACGTATTATTTAACTTCTTGTTGGTAGTTTCTAAAGGGTTAAAGGGGGGTGGGTTTTTTTCCTACTTTCAAATTTTTAATTTTTTTTTTTTTTTTTTTTTTTTTTTTTTTTTTTTTTTTTTTTTTTTTTTTTTTTTTTTTTTTTTTTTTTTTTTTTTTTTTTTTTGCTTGCCTTGCACTACCTGCCTGGATAGTTTGTGAATATAATTATTGACTGGCGTCTGGGCTGTTGCAGTGCGGGGGGGTTAGGGAGGAAGGAATCCATCCCCACCCCCCCAAAAACCTTTTCTTCTCCTTCCCTGGGTTCGGACATTGGAGCACTAAATGAACTTGAATTGTGTCTGTGGCGAGCAGGATGGTCGCTGTTACTTTGTGATGAGATCGGGGATGAATTGCTCGCTTTAAAAATGCTGCTTTGGATTTTATTGCTGGAGACGTCTCTTTGTTTTGCCGCTGGAAACGTTACAGGGGACGTTTGCAAAGAGAAGATCTGTTCCTGCAATGAGATAGAAGGGGACCTACACGTAGACTGTGAAAAAAAGGGCTTTACAAGTCTGCAGCGTTTCACCGCCCCGACTTCGCAGTTTTACCATTTATTTCTGCATGGCAATTCCCTCACTCGACTTTTCCCTAATGAGTTCGCCAACTTTTATAATGCGGTTAGTTTGCACATGGAAAACAATGGCTTGCATGAAATCGTTCCCGGGGCTTTTCTGGGGCTGCAGCTGGTGAAAAGGCTGCACATCAACAACAACAAGATCAAATCTTTTCGAAAGCAGACTTTTCTGGGGCTGGACGATCTGGAATACCTCCAGGCTGATTTTAATTTATTACGTGATATAGACCCGGGAGCCTTTCAGGACTTGAACAAGCTGGAGGTGCTCATTTTAAATGACAACCTCATCAGTACTCTACCTGCCAACGTGTTCCAGTATGTGCCCATCACCCACCTCGACCTCCGGGGAAACAGGCTGAAAATGTTGCCCTATGAGGAGGTCTTGGAGCAAATTCCTGGCATTGCTGAGATCCTGCTAGAGGATAACCCCTGGGATTGCACCTGTGAACTCCTCTCCCTGAAAGAATGGCTCGAAAACATTCCCAAAAATGCCCTGATCGGCCGAGTGGTCTGCGAAGCCCCCAACAGACTGCAGGGTAAAGACCTCAATGAAACAACCGAACAGGACTTGTGTCCTTTGAAAAACCGAGTGGATTCTAGTCTCCCGGCTCCCCCTGCTCAGGAAGAGACCTTCTTCGCTCCTGGCCCCCTGCCAACACCCTTCAAGACAAGTGGACAAGAGGAGCATGCCACCCCAGGGTCTGCTCCAAACGGAGGTACAAAGATCCCAGGCAACTGGCAGATTAAAATCAGACCCACCGCAGCGATAGCGTCGGGCAGCGCCAGAAACAACCCCCCAGCCAGCAGCTTGCCCTGCCCTGGGGGCTGCAGCTGCGACCACATCCCAGGGTCAGGTTTAAAGATGAACTGTAACAACCGGAACGTGAGCAGCTTGGCTGATTTGAAGCCCAAGCTCTCCAACGTGCAGGAGCTTTTCCTGCGGGATAACAAGATCCACAGCATCCGAAAATCGCACTTTGTGGATTACAAGAACCTCATTCTGTTGGATCTGGGCAACAATAACATCGCCACCGTGGAGAACAACACTTTCAAGAACCTTTTGGACCTTAGGTGGCTGTACATGGATAGCAACTACCTGGACACCCTGTCCCGGGAGAAATTCGCGGGACTTCAGAACCTCGAGTACCTGAACGTGGAGTACAACGCGATCCAGCTCATCCTCTCTGGCACCTTCAATGCTATGCCCAAACTGAGAATCCTCATTCTCAACAACAACTTGCTGAGGTCCCTACCGGTGGACGTGTTCGCTGGGGTCTCACTCTCTAAGCTCAGCTTGCACAACAATTACTTTATGTACCTCCCTGTGGCAGGTGTGCTGGATCAGTTAACGTCCATCATCCAGATAGACCTGCACGGCAACCCCTGGGAGTGCTCCTGCACCATTGTGCCTTTCAAGCAGTGGGCAGAACGCCTGGGTTCCGAAGTGCTGATGAGCGACCTCAAGTGTGAGACACCGGTGAACTTCTTTAGGAAGGATTTCATGCTCCTTTCCAATGACGAGATCTGCCCCCAGCTGTATGCTAGAATCTCGCCTACGTTAAGTTCTCACAGTAAAAACAGCACCGGGTTGGCGGAGACTGGGACGCATTCCAACTCCTACCTAGACACCAGCAGAGTATCCATCTCGGTGCTGGTCCCTGGTCTGCTGCTGGTGTTTGTCACCTCCGCCTTCACCGTGGTGGGCATGCTCGTGTTTATCCTGAGGAACCGAAAGCGGTCCAAGAGAAGGGACGCCAACTCCTCTGCGTCCGAAATTAATTCCCTACAGACTGTCTGTGACTCCTCTTACTGGCACAATGGGCCTTACAACGCAGACGGGGCCCACAGGGTCTATGACTGTGGTTCTCACTCCCTCTCAGACTAAGACCCCAACCGGAGTGGGGGAGGGGAGCTGGAAGGCGAGTCCGGCTCGCAAGGGTTAAAGGAGCGCTGACCCAAGTCCAGTGCGCTCCTAGTCTTGATGAACATAAGTAAAATTTTAAAAAATAATAATTATGAACTTGCTCAAATGAAAAGGTCTGACCAATTAACTCTCTTCCGGAAACAAAGCTCAGACTGTAGCGAGCTAAGAGAGCTCAGCCAGCTCGCTCGTTGCCCGGAGCCGCTTTTGAGAGCAAGCCCAGCAGGGCCCTGCTAGAGGAACTGACTGTGCCCTCGTCGACAGTCGAGGGACCCGCGGGGAGGGCTACTGCGGTTCTATACATATATACATATACCCACATCTATATAGAGAGATAGATATCTATTTTTTCCCTGTGGATTAGCCCCGTGAGTAGGGGGGCGCGATGGCTCCCTGTTGGCCACACAGGAATGGCAGTTGCACGAAGGCATGAATGTATTGTAAATAAATTACTCTGACTTTTGACAAAACAAAAACAAAAAAACAAAAGTGCTGCATGGCTCGCATGGAATCCACGCGCTCCAGGGACGCTGCCCTCCCCCGCGACTGGAGATGGCGTCTCCTTCACAGCACCCACCCTCTTACCTGATAAGTCCCATAGTATCAAACTTTCTATAAACAAAATACAGTATAATCAGAAAGTGCCATTTCGCCATTATTTGTGATCGGTAGGCAATTCAGAGAGTATGTTTACTTGTGAAAAAAATGTAAAGGTTTTATTTAAGACATTTGCATGGCTAATCATCAGTACGTTTTATGAGTTTAAAAGGGTATTTTGTTGAGCCAAGTTTTTATGGGTTGTTTTTGGGCTCTTTCTTCCTTTTATTTTGGTGGTAATGATTTATTTTATTTTTCAGGGGGTATTTTTCTATACATATCCAATAATGCCTTCCATCTGAATGTAAAATAAGTACCCATGATTTCTATTATAGTATCAGTGTATAATTATATATTTAAAAAAAGGTTTTGAGGCAGTTAAGCATGACCAATTAATGTCACTCTAGTGCTTAGGCTGCGATCTTATGGTAGCAATTCTGTGCTGGTGTAAATCTTACTTATAAGGAGGAAAAAGAATCGAGGAAGCACGTAAAACTTACTAATTCTATTCGAGGATTTTATAACGGCATATTTTTTCAGTATTAAAGTGAAATGTTTTCAACTCTGGGTCCTTACATTTTTCCAGCTTAATATTTGCAACTGGTAAATGGGATTTGTGGTGGAAGGGATGGGGGAAGGGAGCGGTTGGGGGTTCCCTTCTTTGACTACATTAAAGTTCTTTTCTCTAATCGCCTTACTTGGCTTTTTACCTTTTACGTAGGTCCCCTCTCCCCATTTCCGCCCATATTTTAGCAACTTTCTTCTTTCCATAAAGTAAGGTCTTTCCACAACTCACCCCTCCCTCCTTTTTCCTCCCCTAATGCGGCAGTGAATCCCTTTATTAATAATACTGGAACTCCCTTGCTGCTGCTGCTGGTGCTGCAAACACTGCAGATATATAAAGAATGCTAGTAGAGATTTGATTTAATTGACTCTGCCTAGATCGGTCTCATTAAACACAGTGGAGATTTCATTGGTCAGCACTCCTCGATGAAAGACAGTCCTAATGACTGGCATTTGAGATGCTGCTGGTATTTTTAATTCAACATCTGCTGAAAACGGTAAAACTAATTAGTGCCCACCCACCCTCCCCGCCCAAGCGACTGCACATTGAAATTTGTTAAAGCATTCATCTTTATGGAAATCAATCATTATCCTAAAGAAGTGTTTCTCTCCCATCATCCGGATTTCTGGTTGTGGCCCAGTAATTAACAAGAAAAGCATTGAACTGTTTGAATTTTATGAGCCAATGTAACTGGATCACATTCCTCCAGGATTTCTAGGCAAGTCTATTCCATTGGCAGTTAGTATATATAAGACAAACAAAACCACACATATTGATGAGTCTGCATTCCACCACATCTCCTCCTTTGAAGAGTAGTTAAAGGACTGCAGACCACAGATTTAAAAAAAAGGGTGGGGGGGTGAGGGGGGGGTCTTAAATCAGTTAGTGAAAGCCCAGAGCAGTTGTAAGTAGATTTGCTTTCTAGAACTTATATTCTAAAGTGGAGTGATTTCTCAGAACAATGATGCTCTGGCATATGTATTATTTATTTTAACACTTTAAAAATAAAGTCTTTTATCATAAACCACAACTATTCCTAAGGCCATTCATCATTTTCTCTCTTGATTCTTTTGTTTGTGGACTGCATTTCATGGTGGTAATACTATCACCTACTATCCTCTTACCAGCATTATGGATTGTTTGTTTATTTATATACTTATTTCTTACCTTTTTCATAAAAGGGCCTAATTCTTTTTAAGGAAAATACAACTAGGTTCCTGAAAAATATTCAACAGGTTTATTTATGATGGAAAAAATGGGGGAGGGAAAGTGTCATATTTTTCAGCAATATTATGACACTAAGAAAGAAAAGATGACAGATGTAGAAACAATGTCTTTGGTGGAAGATGACACTTGACGAAAGGTACCTAGTGAGGCACACAGCAAGTTTTAAAAAATGATATATGGTTAGTCAAAGTCATGAAACTAAAACTTCCCATAGATGGTGTTCACAGGGGCGAGACTTTTTCTTTATCCTAATTTTTTAAAAAGATGGATAGAGAAGCCAAGATTAAAGGGAAACGATTATTTTTAAACTAGTAACTTCAGTGGCTTTTGAGAGGTCATTGTGTGCCAGGCATATGCTAAATGAGTAACAAATTATTTAATTTAAGCTTCACAACTACAGGATAAGTTAATAAACTATTAGTTTCATAGTACGGGTGAAAAAATTGAGGCTTAAAGAGAGTAAGTAATAATTCTGGACAGTGGGCTGGGGTTTAAATCCAGTTGTCTTCATACTCCAAAACCTCATTCTTTGAATGAAGTAGCATATATTTATTTGATCAATCTCTTAAAGAAGTTATCTTTTATTTTTGTTTCCAAAATAATGCATAACTGTAATAATACTGTATAACAAATTTAGGACCTGGGTATGCCTTCTCAATCAAGTGTGTGTTGGTGGGCTTTTATATTTCCAGTATCTCTTGCAACAAAAGAAAATTGTCCTTTGTTTAGAGAAGCTAACATAAATGTCTTCTCCAAGAATGGTAAGAAGACTTAAGAGATAAGAAAAAAAAAGATGAATGGGTTTTATCAAATTATGACTAGTAGACATTAAAATCATTAAATATACATTAACAATGTATTGGTTTTAAAATGATTAGGGTTATCACAATATTTTAATGAATAGGAAAACTGCTGGAATTTCATGTAGAAGAGTAGAATATGAGTAATAGAAAAAGACACCCGACATGATTTCATACGTAAGAGCATTTTTTATTGAGACATCAATGTTTTATTCATTGTGATAAATTATCACTCAAAATTACATACACACAGTATATAAAGTATATTATATATATGATCTCACTGTATCATTTTCATTTAGAAATTCCTAGTTCCTTGTTTTTGTTTTGTCTTTACATAAAATACTCATATAACTATAGTTTCATGTGCATTAGGTGAGCTATCTGGTTTACAGTTAAATTATTCTTCAGGTCATCAGTGCAAGAGATTTTAGTTGTGCCAGTTGGAAAAGGAGGAAAGAAGGAAATATTGTGGTTAGTTCCATTGCTTTAAAGAAAGTAGTAGCTTCTGTGGATGCTGCTGTAACTAACAATATCCTAGAACCTAAGTTGTTGCCATAGAAATTTATTGTTTAAGCATTTTTATATGTTTACCCAGCAGGAAGTTGAAATAGCTGATCTAACATCAACATGACAGGATTCTTTTCCTTAACAGTATTTATATTAGATGCAACTAGAATTGTCAGGCATTTTAATAAGTGTTAAAATTACGTTGGTGATTCCAAGGACAGTTTGTTAATTTAGCTTTTTCCAGGTTGCTAATAAATGTTATTTGGCATATGCAGACCAATGGATGAATTTGCAAGGGTGAACATGGAAGTATGTGTGTATAATGTGTTGGTGGAATATTAAATAGAGTGGGTCCTAATTCAGCTCTTCTGCTAGCTGATTTATAAATACTATTTTTTTTTTAATTCTTACACTTATCTGACAAAAAATGGAAATATAAAATGTGCTAAAGATTTAGTTTTAGCATGTATTAAGTTTTGGCTCATTTCCTTTCTCATGTGAATCTATTCTAAATGCAAGGTATTATTTAATTTTTTAAAGATTGACTCTGCATGCTATCAACAGATACAGTATATTCATACTCAAGAATTTAAAGTTCCATGAGTAGTTTTAATGTGGTCTGAACCATAAAAAGAGGGTGAAATTAAATGCTTCATATAATCCCCTGGTATTTTCTTTCACCCCTAGATTGTCTAAAAATAAGTTATTAAAACGATCACACAGGACATATAGGACTTTCTTCTTAGCGTTGAAACTTAAAATGCCATTACATGGCTCCATGAAAGCATGTGTTGCATGCTACAGAGCTACCCTGAAACCTGAACCAACATTGCCTTGGTTTAGGCTTTTGAAACATTAAATAGTTAAGATATTAACAGGTTAAGTGTTTGAGAACTAAACTTTCAAAATGAAATGGCCCACTGAAAAAAATCATCTTAGATTATTGATGCCCAGGACAACCCTTTGTCCTCAAATACTGGCAATTTTAGTTCATTGGTTTAGATCTCAGTTACACAATTCATTCTTTTTCTTCCATTTACTTGCTAAATGTATGCTACATTACATTCTTGAAAAATAATTATATTTCATACTTGAACTTTGCACAAAACTCCCAGGAGGAGAATTATATAACAGTTTAAAGCATTTTGAATAGGTTAGATCCTGAATATCTGATTAGCAACATTAATTGGTCACTTGCTCTCTGAAAAAATATTGTGGAGCCTCTCTTGGGAAAAGAAAACGAGCCAGTTTCTAACCTCGTGGAGTTTACTATCTACAAAGAGTTACAATACACCATTGTAAACTGTAGACGGTTAGTTCATAATTGGTAGTGTTTAAAGCATAACACTAGAAAATGTGTTTCAAACTTTTAAGTAATTTAGCTTTTCTATTTGGAAAAGTGCAGGTATCATATCAGTTTCATTAGGTCCTATCCAAAACAATTGAAAAACTTAGAAGAATATTTTAAAATGAAAGGCTTATTTTAATTATCATGCTAGTTTTATTTCAATTTCATTTTCTGTGAAATGGAAGTAATGCTTGCTTTTTCATAACTTCACTAAAAGTTTTCTTACTAAATCATTCTAAAAGAAACTACTGAACCAGTTTTTAACTTAGCAAATAAATGACACTTTTTCACTTTCAAGTATTTGAGAAATCAGCTAATATTAGTTTGGAAAACTGATTAAAATATTTTATAGTATCATAAATTCAGAAATGGGTATCTCTGGATGCTTAGCTTTGATTTTGTGCTGTTTACATATGTAAAATAAACTGCAGAATGCTTAATATAACATTCTTTTTATTTTTATAATTTTATTGTAAAGTAAAAGCCATTTCTTGCTTAGTAAAACCTAAGTTTCATTTACTTAGTAGTATTGCCCAGGTGCACAAGGCCAAAGGTGATCTTTTAACAACTAGAAAGCAGTAAGCAAAGCCATGATTTACTCACTCGCATACCTTATTCCCTTTGCCTCTAACTTCATTTCTTTTGTTCACAGAAGAATATAAGAATGAAATATGCTCAGTGGCAGGATATTGATAGAAAAAGTCAATATATAATGAAAATGAAAAGTGCCTCAGATATAGATGATAAATGCCCAATCCATAGCCCTATGGGAGAATCAGTCTCTGTCTCCCAGGGAAGGGGGGAAAAATGGAAAAGAGCCATGATTACCATAAACAATAATGGCTCCTACTACATTCTGTCATATTTATTGTATGCTTTTCCTTTTTAAATCATTATCTTGTTTAACATTTTCAGGCTGCACATGAAATGAAAAACAAGAGTTTATTATTATGATAGCAATATGATTTGTATAATATAACATGTACATACATAGAACTCTTCCACTTCCATAAAATACTGGAATCACAAAATAGTGAAAGAATTGAAGCAATCTCAGTGTATATACACTACAGTATAATCCACATTATACAGTATAATCCACTACAGTATAATCTAGAAAATACAATACAATCCATAAAAGTCCAGATACTTTTATTTTTTAAAAGAATTATTTTTTCTAATTATAAATATTATTACATGACTATATTATTGCACCTCAAGTATTATGTTGTATAATGTATGACATGGTATCACATATAATTATTATAATTTGTTAATTTCTGTTAAATTAGATAATTTGGGTAGCTACTCTGATTAAGTTGTGAAATCAGTTAACATTACATAATTGGACATGTTTAAGGCAAGTGTGTTTTCTGCAGATTATAATACCAAAGAGCTTGGTCTGGCTTTGTTAACACTGAGACAGAAATTAATGTTAATGAACATTCCAATGTTCCTAAATAATGTATGTATATTGGTTCAATTTGTTATCAGATGAATCTAAAGGGATTAAAATGATAAAGGCAAATAGTTTAATGCTGTTAATCCCTCTGTTTCCTGACTAAATGTTTTCCACTGTCTCAACAGAATCTTTTAAGAGAGATTTTACTTTTCACTTCTTTTTTTGTCAGGAAAGGTTATATTTTTGTTCTTCAGCAAAACTTTGATTGGATGGAATTTGTATTTTTCACCAGAATTGGTCAGTTCTCCAACAATCAGATTTCATGGTACCGATGGTTTTTGGTATAACTGAAAATTAAAATATAATAAAATATTTCAGGAGGGTAATATATCTTAT
The DNA here is from genome assembly GCA_004027955.1 of Chaetophractus vellerosus. Taxonomy (NCBI): domain Eukaryota; kingdom Metazoa; phylum Chordata; class Mammalia; order Cingulata; family Chlamyphoridae; genus Chaetophractus; species Chaetophractus vellerosus. The sequence continues at coordinate 2,279 of PVKH010033012.1, read as the reverse complement.
AATATTATATTATGAAGAACAAAATTTGAAACTAAGTAATTACCAGCTGGAAACAACAATAACCCCAAGAAATGAATTACATGGAAAGCCATGTTACCACTGTAACTCAGAATTCATAACTTCACGTTAGCAAGAAAGTCAGATCAGTGTACTTTTGAACATCATTTGCATGAGAATGATATAACTGATAGCTAGCCAAAACTATTTATGCCACAAGGTTTTTGCAATATAGGTATTTTCTTCAGCATTTTTACATGGATAGCTAATAAGGAACACTTTAGATTTGCATTCTTGCAAAACCAGTTTCCACACTTGGTGAGTAATTTGATATATAGATTGTGGTTAAGAATTACTTTCCCTGATAAATGTAGCTTTTTAAGGTCATAAAATCTTCAGCTAGTATGGCATATATGAAGAAGAGAAATTTCACCCTATATTTATATTGGCTATTATATTGTGATTGTGGGAAAATTTGAATACAGCTTTTAAATTAAAGTGGGTTCTATAGGACTAACACAAGTGTCAGTAGCATAGTAACATGGAGCATTGGTGTCAGGGAGATATATCTTATTCATGCCAAATTCAGAACACAAAATCATGGACAAATAAGGCATGATGGCAATTTTATTTTGATTGATTCAACAAATATTTATTGAGCACCTACTATGTGCCAGGCAGAGGTATTAAAGCTGCCCAGGCAGACCAGGTTTCTGCTCATCTGAGTTTACATACTCCTGTGGATTGCAGAAAAAGAAAATAATATATAATGAATGAGATACATTGAAATAGTGAAAGAGCTGTAAAAGAAATAAAATGGCGAAGGGACGATGCTTCCTTTGTTAGGGTAGTCAAGGAAGTCCATTCTGAAGAGACAATATATGAACCAAAAAACGATCAGGAGTCAGTCATTAGAAGAGTTGGAGCAAGAGAGAGGCAGGCAAATGCATCATCAAGTGTAAAACATCCTGATTTTTAAGTTACCATTGGGTAGTTGAGGATTAGAAAGGCTAGAGTAGCTGATATTTGCCCATAGGTAGGGTTGAAGTTGGAGAGGCACAGAGAAGACAGACAATGTAGCACCTTGTAAGGCATCACAAGGAATTTAGATTTTATTTCAAGTATAACAAAAAATTTCAAGCAGGGGAATGAAATGATCTAAATAGTATATTCAAATCAGTTTTGCCTCTTGGTTGAGAATGAATTATAGGGGAGAAAGTGGAAGATAAGGAGCTACTGTTGAAGAGTTTGGGAAAGAGATTATGCTATTTTGGGAAACAGTGGCAATAATGGAGATGAACAGAAATGGAGAGTTGGCGTGATATTGTTGGTGCGCAAAAATTGGAATATATGTGGGGATGAGGGAAAGGAAGATTGTTGTTTTGGCTTTATCAAGTGTGATTATGGAGGTACGTTTTATTGAGCAGGAAAAGCTGGAGGAAGCAGGTTTCAGGATCAATGAATAAGAGTTATATTTTGAACATTTTAAGTTTTGGGGAGATGTTACATAGGCTGAAGAATATAAGCATATGGAGCTCAGAGCTTAGGGTTGAATATATAAACTTGGGATTCATCATCGCTCTCTTATTGATAGTTATGTTTTATAGAATTAAAAACTAAGCTGTTGGTTGCATTTAACTGCCTTATCCACCTTCAGTGTGGAATTATTGAAAATTGAATATAAATGAGTTTAGATACAATTGATATAGAAAAGGTAGAAACTACGTATACCTTATTTTTAAATTTTTTTCTTTATTACAGAAGTTGTGGCTTTACAGAATAATCCTGCATAAAATACAGGATTCCCACATACTACCCCACCACCAACAACTTACGTTGGAGTACAATATTTTTTTACAATATTGATGATAGTACACTTTCATAATTGTACTATGAATTAAAATCCATGATTTAACTTAGGGTTCACTGTTTATGTACTGTAGTTCCATGAATTTTTTTCAAGTTTTATTCTGTTACCATACATACAATCTAAGTTATTCACTTTTAATTATATTCAGATATATACTTCAGTGTAGTTAATTGTGTTCACAATGTTGTGCTACAGTCACCACCACCCATTACCAAAGCATTCCCATCATTCCAAATAGAAACCCTGTATATATTTTTTATTTATATATATATTTTTCTGCTTTTTGTACCCCCCCCCCCTGCTGTGGTGATGCGTCGAGTCAGCTTCGTCAGCTTCACCGGTGAGTGGTGGCCTTGCTCACTCACGGGCTGCCTGCCCCGCTTGCGGGTGGCTCTGCCCTGCCTGCGGGCTG
>PVKH010033011.1:0-12076 GCA_004027955.1 Chaetophractus vellerosus | reverse complement strand
TTGTTGACTGTACAATTTGGTGTATGAATTGGATGAGAAGCTGTAAGAGGCAAGGGCCAAAAAGAAGCAGCAGCAATAATAACAGCAGTGGTGTTATAATAGACAAAAAGATTGATTTTATGGGTGAGGAGAATTAAGAAAGAAATGAGGATAACCATGATTGATTTCTGTAGCTGTTGTCTCAGTCTCTCTGAATTATTTCCATGATCTCTTTCAAGATTTAAAGATTCTCTTCTACCTGCCCACTTTTGTTAATATAAAAACAGCAAGTTTCATTTATGATTGCACAGGTGCCTCCCACAATCTTGTGATATTCTCATGGTTGGCTTTGAGATTAGCCCATCCTGTTGCATTAGAGATGGGGTGTGGGTTTGAGGTCATCCGTTTTTGGGGCAGGAGAGAACTGCCAGCACTGACCGTGAGGTTATTTTGCTAAATGGGGCTAACATTCCCAACTCCTTTTATATGGTTGTTTGGAGAAGGAGAGCAGGAAGGTGGACATTGATCATCTGGCTGCTTTCTGCTGTTATGGGACATTGTGGGACTCAGTTATTGTTCCCCTTTCAGCATTGAGATATTGTGTCTTCTTGCTCAGCAGCTGGCACTGTATTTTTGCAACAGGAAAAGATCATGTACACGATCATGTGTGATATGTCATATGGCTGTTTAGATAAACTGAGCTATTGTGCAGAAGATGTATGGGCCCGCTGATATGAGGAGAATGAGAGTTATAATTGTGGTAAGGATAGGTATTAACCATGAAATTTAGGGTGGACTGTGAGTTTATTGCCTCCAGTAGTTACTGAGGAGAAGGTTTAATAATATTATATACTTAATAGTGTCTTTGAATGAATTTTATTTCTCATGGATTTAAGATTCCCAACCAGTAGGGCTGCATAAGTTTATGGTTAAAATGATTTTATTTTTTCTCAGTTTGTATAGTTTGAGGCATATATGCAACAACAAATTATTATTACTTCCCTTTGTTGAACTGTGGGATGGCTGGCACTTTGACCTGAAATTTTAGTGCCTGTCTTGGTCTTGCTGTTAGCATTTTAACTGGAGCTGTGGCTATAGTTTACAGTGCTGAATTAAATTTAGTCTATTGTTGTAAGGATCTGGTTACAAGAGTCCTGTTGCAGTGTCTGAAGCACTGAAAGCATACCTTGCCCCTTCTGAGAGCAAGAGGGGACTGATGTTGCAGTCCTTGGAGTGAGCATGAAGGGCACTCATGGGTGATGTTCCTGAGGTGCTGGAGAGTGACAGGCAGTTGGATCAGCTGGGTTAGGCACCACAAGGTATGGTGTTCACAATGTTCACCTTTTCAGGGGAGCCACTCTGCTGCATTTTGGGTTTCAAAGGTATGGCTCTGGATTTGCATGAGGGATGTGCCTCAACAGTCCCAAGAGAGATGTTAGTGGAGGGAGCAGGGACATGATAGACAGTTACTTGTTGCTGCTGGCAGGTGTCTTAGATGTTCTTTCACAGATCTCTCCCCCCAGAGTGCAGCCCACAACAGTTCGTTGTTCCTGTCTTGTTTTTAGTATCTGCAACCCACTCCTGGATAGCGATGGCAGTCTTCAGAATGAGTAGACACTATTGGATTAAGCCTTTCATTTGCAACAGGGCATGGTATGCTGAACATAGTTGCTATATTGTACTTTGGCCTCTTCTGGCAATTGTGACTAAAACCTAAGAGGTATTTGTTTAGAATGTTGTCTCTGCCATAAACTCTACCCAAAGCAAATTTTTAGTACTGGCTACATCCAATTTACAAGGTAAGTTAAGGTTCACCACCCCCAATACTACTTAAACTTGTCTTATTGCCTTCATTACTCTTTTTTTTTTTCTAAAAAGCAACTGCTACTGAAGGGGGGGCGGGGTTCTCATTTCCATGCACAACCTTTTCTGATTAACACATATAATGGTTTCAATATATGAGCTAAGTGAGGGATGAAGTGTTTTAAGTACCCCAAAAATATTATAAACTCTATTAATATGAGAAAACATTGTACTTTATCAGTTACAGCAGAGGGTAGAGTTTTTGTTTTACTCAACTAAACAACATTTAAGAATTTTATAGACAGCCAGGACTTTGTAGCTTGTCCCAATTGTTTGACCATCCCAGGCTCCTAAGATAAGATACCATTGTCTGTGATGCCTCTTTTAATTCTGAAAAAAAAAAAAAAAAAGATACTGGTTAACATAATATCATCAATAGGGTTACAACCACAGGTTTTTTCCATGCAGCCAGAATCATTGCCACCAGGCCATGACAGATGGTTGGGCAATGCACACAGCCTTGGGGAAGCACTGCAAAATCCACCTTTGGCCTTCTCACATAAAGGTGAATGCCAGCTGGCTTGGCTTGCCTAAAGAGATTCTAAAGAAAGCCTTAGCAAGTTTTTAAACAAGGTGATAGTGACATAACTGGATATTAATATTTGCAACAAACTTGAAATATTCGCTGCAGACATCAGTGGTGTTATTTAATCTAGGATAAACTACTATTATGCACTACCTCTGACAGCCCTCAATGGCCACTCTTTTTCTCCAGCCATAGAGCTGATTCTTTAGCATAGGTGGGGCAAATCAGATGAACATGAACTAAAGCAACTGCCTCTTGATTTGTAGGCAGATAGGTTATTTCTGTGACACATACCAATATAAAAATGATTAAATCTATGGTTAATAACATTATGCTTTTATCTAATATTATGTTGAAACATTTTTAGATTTTCAGGAATTTTATTTTAGCAGTGCATAAAAAACTACTTTGTCCATTTTTAAATCAAAACCTAAGGTTCCCAATGGAATAAAAATTATCTTCTCCCTATCACTGCTTTAATATGAAGATTAAGGTGGATTCTGTCAGGCTTTTCTTTTATGAAGTTACTTTTTGTTATTAGCATCAATTCAGTTTCTCTTTAATAATGACTTCCTGTAATTAGCTATTTTAAATATGTCAGCTTAAACAATGCTTTTATAAACTTCTTATAACTATCCATTCCCACATAGATTATAGTTACATAATCTAAAGACAAATTCTGCCTTCACAGAACACATTCTCTTACTTAATGCTACCACAATACCTTCTACAACTTGCCATTTCCATTCAAGTTTTGTCCTACATACTTTCACTCTGATTTTATGAAAACCAGCCATCTTATTTTAGGACAAAACACACTTCCTTGAACAAACTTATCAAATTTCAGTCAGCACTTCCACAAAATTTTTACTTCTTTCAATATCAACTTAAATCTCACATCTTTCATTTTGTTCTGTGAAGAAAAATAAACTTTCATTTCAATTTTGGCAAAAATCTTTTTTTTTCCCAACAGTTTTGTAGTAATTTCATTAGTCAAAACTTACAATTTTCTCATTTTAAAGATTTAACACTTATAATGCTAATTTGTCTTATTAGTATCTATACTTACTTATTAATATACATGCTTATTTAATTCTTTTGACAATTTGAATAGAGCTCTTTTAAGAATTTTCATTTATCAAATTAATATTACCATCTGGAGGTATCAAAATACACATTGAGAAAAAAGATGAACATAAAAAGTTACAACACACCAACAGAAACATAAGGGTCATTAACTTGACTCACAATCCTTACTCCTTTGGTATGGCTATTTTTAGGCTTTTCATTATTTTATATCTTTGATTTTATTGCTTTTAAGAATTTTTTTCTTCTGGAATCAGTGTTGTTTGTAATATGAAAGTTTGTTTTTTGGAAACTCTTTTACTAGTACTCAGCAAGAGTTAGGGATATTTGAGCACTATAAATGGAGTTAAGCTTTAGTTTAGCAGTTTAGATAGGCAGGCATTTAACACGTATATTTTGGATCATTGCCTTTAGGAAGTACACTTAGACAGATTTAGAAGTCAGCTAAAAGCTTACATGTAAGAGGTGAGCAATTGAAGGTTTGTCAAGTAAGGTTTTTAGGGACAGCTGGGTATTGAAATTTTTGATAAAATGAGAAGGACCAAAACAATAGTACTTGAGATGGTGTTTGATTTGGGAGATACTGGAGAGGGACAAGGGGACATGAATGCATATAATGTTTCTGCCTGGGCCACTTTCTGGGGAGAGAGTACAGGAACTGGGGAAGGTGGCTTGAGAGTGGGGAGTTGGGGTTGAAAATGAGTGGTGACTGGGGAGAAAGGAGTGGGTTCAGGGGGAGGTATGGGGAAAGGGCAGGAGGATGGAGTAGGTCGAGGGTTGGCTGATGAGGCATACGGTGGAGGAAGAGGAGCATGAACAGAGGGATCAGAGTTGGAAGAAGGGTTTTCCCTGTGAGGAAGGGGGAAAAGAGTGGTGAGGGGAGGGGAGCACTGGCCCTGGCTCCAGTATGAGGAGTGGAGAAAGTTGGGGTGGAAGGCAGTGATGATGAGGAAGGGGAGGAAGGGGAGTTAGAGGACAAGGACCGTGGTGGTGTAGGTGATGTCTGAGGTATATATAGAGGAGGTACAGGGGAACCCTAATCAGCTGATTCAAAGTCAAGGTTTGCAAGGGATTTGGGGCAGGGGGAAAGGAGGGAGAAGAAGGCTTTTCAGGAGTTGTTTGGTGTAAAAGAAAAATTTGGTAAGAAGAACAGCAGTGACAAAGTGTGGGACAGTTACAAAGATGAAAGAAGGCCTGAGCCTAAGGAACTTTGGGCCCCTTGATGCTGTTCTGAATAAAGTTCTTTAAGTCTCAGAGAACTTGGAAATTGAAAGTGCCCTGCTCTGGCCATTGACTTCCATTTTCCAATTCGTATTGTGGACACACAGAGGTGAAATAGAAACTGAGATTTTTAGATCTGATGTCTCCTTCCAGGTTATGAAGGAATGTATAAAAAGAACAGGGGAGGTTCCAGGTGAGACAGGTGTCCCCCAAATATTTGGAAATCACCCAAGGAAATGGGAGACTGCACTTGGGAATGGATGTCTCTGGAGACAAGGGGTCTCTTCCCACAAGGACATGGGCTTTCCAACAGCTGTGGTCCTTGGAGACAGTGAGAGTCACTGACCTAACACTAGGATTTTTGGTGGGTTGTCCTGGACAATGGATAAAGGAGAGAGAGAAAGACCTGGATCCTCCAGGAAAGAAAGTCATAACTCACCTAACTGAAATTCAATATCCAGTGGTGCATGGACATTCGGCAGCAGGGAGGAGATTACTCACCAATCAATCAGTCTCAATGTGACCCCAGTCCCAGGTTTTGGAACCAAATGTTGGAGAAAAGCAGCACTCACTGGGATATGGAGACTGATCATTGCAGGCAGGAAGTTTATGGAGAAGATCTCCCAATGGAGGGGGTCTGAAGAATAGGCTTCAGCCCACCCCAGGAAAGTGCAGATGTGAATTTATATGGTACATCAATAGGTGGGGAAATGTTAGCTCATGGGGAGGGGATTAGGGTCCAAATACAGTCTGGGTGCCAATAAGGGGCTGTAAAAGCAAATTCCACACCTTGAATGGCTAGGGGGTAGTGGGCTAGGAGGTAGGGTATTCTTGGAATGCAAAAGGGACTGACAAAGCCTTGGTCAGGAGGGAGTAGAGATCCTTTTCTCATTCTGCTCCATCCCCATGTGGTTTCTTTGTTCTTGTGAGGAGATAGTTGGTTGCATTCACACACATTCATACATGTAGGCTATGGTTTGCTCAGTCCCCTAGTCCCTGGATGGAGGTTGCCTTTCTTTATGTCACAGTCTGTTAATCACACACTCTAAACATGCAATAGGGAAATTGTAACAGTTTAAAAACTATTTTACATGAAAACAATAATCAAGAAAGGGTGGGAATTATCTATATGAATATTGGAGAAAACAGACTTTAAATGTACAACTATTGTAAGAGACATAGAGGGACAGTAGATAGAAATAAAAGGGGTAATTTATCAAGAGGAAAGAACAATCCTAAATATATATGCATATAACCAGTGTTCCCCAAAATACCTGAGACAAACAATGGAAAAACTAAAGTGAGAAATAGATATCTGTATAATTAAACTGGAGGACTTTATATACCCTTATCACATTTACACAGAACATCTCAGCAGAGGGTTAATAAAGAAACAGAGACTTTGAATAAAATGTTAGAGGATCTACATCTAATAAACATATAGAGAACATTACACTCAAATACAACAGGATATATATTCTTCTCATGCACGCAAAGGTCATACTCCAGGAGAGACCACATGCTAGGTCACAGAACAAGTCTCAATTAATTTAGAGAGATTGAAATTATACAAAGTAATTTCTCTGACCACAATAGAATAAAGCTGGAAATTAATAACAAGCAGAGAACCAGAATAGGCACAAAGGTATGGAATTTAAGCACCACACACTTAAACAATCAGAGGGTAAAGGAGGAAAATAGGAAATAAATGAGTAACTAGAATCAAATGAAAATGAGAACACAATACCTCAAAACCTATGGGATGCAGTTAAGCAGTGGTGAGAAGGAAATTTATATTCACAAATGACTATATTTTTAAAAAGTAGAAAGAGCTAAAATCAAAGACCTAACTGCACACATAAAGGAATCAGAAAAAGAACAACAAACTAATCCCAAAGCAAGCAGAAAGAAGGTAAAAACAAAGATTAGAACAGAATTAAATGAAATTGAGAGTTTAAAAAGTAGAAAAAAAATCAAAATCAAAAACTGATAAGATTAAAAAATTGACAAACCTTTAGCTAAGTTAACAAATCAAAAAAGAGAGGATGCAAATACATAAAAGAAGAAGCAAGAAAAAGGATATCACCAGTGACCCCACAGAAACAAAGATTATGATAAGAGGATACTTTGAAAAATAGTATGCCGAGAAGATGGGTAACATAGATGAATTGGACAAATTTCTAGAAACACACAACCAAACTACCTTGACAAAAGAAGAAATTGGTGAATTCAGCAGAGCAATCAAAAGTAACAATATTGAATTTGTCATCAAAAAACTCCCAAACAAGAAAAGTCCAGGACCAGATGGCTTCATGGGTGAATTCTACCAATCATTTCAGAAAGAACTAACATCAATCTTGCTTAGACTCTTTCAGAAAAATTGGTGGAGGGAATTTTAACTACCACATACTATGATATTAACATCACCCTAAAGCCAAAGCCACTTGAAGACACTGCAAGAAATGAAAAACTACAGATCAATAACTCTAATGAACTTTGATACTAAAGTCCTCAGCAAAATATTTGCTATTTGTATTCAACAATACATCCAACAAATTATATACCATGACTAAGTTGGTTTCATCACTGGCATGTGAGGATAGTTCAACATAAGAAAATGAATCAATGTAATATACCATATAAAACAATCAATGGGAAAAAATCATTCTCTATTTACTCAGAAAGGGCACTTGACAAGATACAGAACACTTTTTTGAGAAAAAGTATTCCAAAGATAGGAATAGAAGGAAATTTCCTCAGTATGATAAAAGGTATATATGAAAAATCCACAGGTAACATCATATGCAATAATGAAATAATAAAGGCTTTCCATCTAAGATATGGAACAAATCAAGGATACCCATTGTCACTGCTCTTATTAAACATTGTGTTAGAAGTACTAGCTTGAGCACTTAGGAAAGAAAAAAAAAAGAAATGCATCCAACTTGGAAAGGTAGAGGTAAAAATTTCACTATTTGCCGATGACATGATCCTATACATAAAAGTCATGAAAATCTTATGAGAAAGTTTTTTGACCTTATGAATGCATTCAGTAATGTGGCAGGATATAAAATCAATGTGCAAAAATCAGTAGTATTTCTGTACACTAATAATAAGCAATTTTAGGATGAAATCAAGAAAAAAATCCATTTACATTAGCAACTAATTGCATCAAATATCTAGGAATAAACTTAACTAAATATGTAAAGGACTTGTACACAGAAATCTATGCAATATTGTTGAGAGAAATCAAAGAAGACCTAAATAATTGGAAGAATATTCCATGTTCATGAATTGGGAGACTAAATACCATTAAGAAATCTGTCCTACCCAAATTGATTTACAGATTTACTGCAATCCCAATAAAAATTACAGTAGCTTTTTTTTTTTTAACTGAATTGGTAAAGCTAATTATAAAATTTATTTGGAAGGGAATGGGACACAAAATAGTCAACCACATTTCCAAAAAAAAAAAGGAAATTGGAGGATTTCTGCTAAATGACTTTAAATCATTCTACAAAGCTACAGTGGTAAAAACTGCATAGTATTGCCACAAGGATAGTAGTACTGACCATTGGATCCAAATGGAGGGTACTGATATAGATCCTTGTATATACAGTCAATGGATACTCTACAAAGCCACCAAGCCCACTCAACTGAGATGGAATGGCCTTTTCAGCAAATGGTGCTGGGAGAACTGTATATCCATATCCAAAAGAATGAGAGAGGACAACCATCTCATGCCCTGTACAAAAATTACCTCAAGATTGATGAAAGATCTCAATATAAGAGTCAAGACTATAAATCTCCAAGAAGATAATGTAGAGAATCATCTACAAGTTCTTGTAGGAGGAATGGTGTCATAAACTTTACACCAAAAAACATGAGGGCCCGGCTAGATAGCTCAGTGGATAAAGAGCGCGCTGGGGTACCACATGGGAGGCCCTGGGTTCGGTTCCCGGGGAATCTCCTAGCAGGCAGACTGCCTTGAGAATGGCAAGCCACCATGGGCGGGCCAGAGCCACCGTGGGCAGGGCAAAAAGCTGCCACAGACAGAGCAAGAGCCGCCACAGGCAGGGCAGGTCGCCCACGAATGGAGCACAGCCAGCCACCCGCGAACTGAAGCAAAAGCCAGCCGTGAATAGAAGCAGAAGCTGCCCACAAGCAGGGAAAGCCGCACCTGCGCAGTGACCAGTCTCGGGCGTTGCCGCAGCGGGGGGGGAGGGGAGATATGTAATAAAATAAATAAATCTTAAAAAAAAAAAACATGAGCAACAAAAGAAAAAATAGATAAATGGGATCTGCTCAAAATTTAAAAAAAGTACTTCAAAGGAGTTTGTCAATGTGAAAAGTCAGACTAGTAAATGGGAAAAAATATTAGAGAACCATTTATCCTCTAAGGGCCTCATACCAAGCATAGAGAAAGAAATCCTATATCTTGAAAAAATGAAAAGAAAAGAAACACATTTAAAAAATAGGCAAGATATTTGAATAGACCCTTTTCATAAGAAGAAATGCAAAGGGCTAAAAAGCACATGAAAAGATGTTTGGCATCATTGAAATACAAATCAAAACTACAATCAGATATCATCTTACATCTATTAGACTGTTGGCTATTTACAAAAAAAAACAAAAAAACAGAGAACTACCCCATTGGAGAGGATGTGTAGGAAAGGGAGCACTGATTCACTGCTGGTGGGAATGTACAGTGGTGCATCTGTTGTGCAGGACAGTTTGGTGGTTCTTCAGGAAAATAACTATGATCCCGCAACAACACTGCCTCATATATACCTAGAAGAATTGAAAGCAGAGATACACACAGATGTATGCACACCATGTTCATAGCATCATTATTCACTATTGCCAAAATTTGGAAGCAATCCAAATGCCTATCAACAGATGAATGGATAAGCAAAATGCGGTACATACATACAATGGAACATTACTCAACTGTAAGAAAGAAAACAGTAGTGACACATGTGAAAACATGGATGAACCTTGAAGAACTTATGTTGAGTGAATTAAGCCAGTCAATAAAGGACAAATATGACATGACCTCACTGTTATGACTTAAGCTTATTAAGCAGACTCATGGATTTAGAGTCTGGAAGATAAGTTATCAGGAGACAGAAAGGGAATAGTTAGTGAGCCAATGCTCAATCTTAGCAAAATCCATGAAAAGGTGGAAGGATGTGGTCTGGCAATAGATGGGGGTGATGGTGGTGCAGGGATGTGAGTTAGGTTGACAATGCTGGAATGTAAGGCTGTGCAGGGTAGGGAGATTGGGAGGGATTATCCATGGAATTGGGGGGGAAGGCTGAAGGAAGGAACAGGTAAACTCTGGGGATTTGTAGGTCTGTGGTTGAAACTACAGTGGTGGAAATATTGCTTTGGCAAATATGGCAAAGGATAGTCACTGGTGCAGGTGGTCAGTAGTGGGGGAATATGTGGGAAAGTGTGCACCTCTGGCATGCTTCTATATGAATGTGTTCATTGTGTCATATGGTGTCATCTCAGTGGTTGGAGACTGCTACAATAAACAAGAATATAATAAACTCCCATTCTGAGAGTCCTGCTATGTTCTCAAACAGACCAATATGTCAAGCCCTCAATATTAATGAATGTAACTATGAGCTTTATTCTACAAAAATTGAAACTTAGTGATTGCTATAGGTTCTGGGGGGAGGAGATGGGAAGAATAGGTAGAATACAGGACAGTTTTTGGCATTGGAATTACTCTGCATGATCTTGCATTGATGGACCCTGGCCATTATACATTTTCTCAGAACCTATGAAAGTGTATGTTGCAAAATGTAAACCATAATGTAAACCATTGACCACAGGCTCTAGAGACATCTAGACACAATAGGCAGGGCAGACAACCCCAGGAAATTAGCATCCCATCAGTGGACCTGACTTTGGAATACATGATAATCTATCTCCCCAATTTATCTGAGTTAGACTCATTTATAATTTTTCTTTGTTACATATCCCCCCCTTTCTGCTTGTTTTTGCTGCATTCATTTTTTTTTTTTTTGCGTTCTTCAGTGTCTGCTTGTCTCCTCCCGCTGCAGCGACCTACCAAGTCAGCTCACCAGGCAGCAGCCTTGTCTGCTTGCGGGTGGCCTGCCCTGCTCACGGGTGACTTGCCCTGCCTTTGGCAGCTTTGCCCTTCCAGTGGCAGCTTTTGACCTGCCCACAGTGGCTTTGCCCTGACCACAGCGGCTGCCTTCTCAAGGCAGTCTGCCTGCTCAGAGAGGCCCCAGGAACTGAACCCGGGGCCTCCCATGTGGTAAACTGGCTCCCTATCCACTGGGCTACAGCCAGCCCCTATAATTTTCTTACACATAGTTCTACTGACCCTTTCATTTGAAACTATAATTAGCACTATACCCATTAAATATATGTCCCAGAAACTTAAATCTTCTAGCTCTTCATATGCCAGTTGAGCCCTGTATCTCAGCAGAGTTGCAGTCAATACTTACTGTCCAGTTCATCCATCTTACCCAGGCCAACTAACAAAATAATGATGATGGACAGCACCCATCCCCTCCCTAAAAAATACAGTATCTACAGCAGCAAGCAAGACAGTTTCATCCACCTGATCCATGGGATCTAAGCTCCCTCTCAATCAGAAGCAGAGTAGGCATCACATCCCCAAATCCTCAAGATAGAGGAATGAACAAACATAAGGGGGAAATGTAACTATGGACCAAAGTAGACATTGTTCTTCTAGTAATGGGAAGAACTTATAATAATGATATAAAGACAGTGGTCCCTTGAGGTTCTGACGGGAGGGAGAGGGAAGAATACTGTAGTAGTCCAATATTATTTATGAATTCCAAAAAGAGATATTGGATTATGTTTGTAAACTGGATTGTTACTCTGGGCATATTAGATTGTATTAACTTCAGAAGTTTCACTTTTACTTGATTAAGTTATGATTAGGGCTTTGATTGGGCAATGTCAGTAAGATATTGAGTCCCCAGTGGTCAGGGACTCACAGAGAAGACCACACAGCAGAGGAGAGAGTTGGAGTTTTGATGCTGGATCCCCAGGTATTAAACACACAGGAGAACACAGAGGAATAGAGATGGCTCCATAGACATGATGGAGTCTCCAGGAAGAGACAGAATATGACAGTCTACAGCTGACCTAGTGGGGAGAACAGAGCAGCTGAGCATGGGGAGAAATAAGCCCTGGGAGAAAGACAAGACACATCCCAGCCTACATCCCATATCGGAAGAACCTGGGACAATGGAGCCTTAAAAGGAAGAGGAAGGGGGGCTGGCTGTAGCCCAGTGGATAGGGCACTGGCACACCACATGGGAGGCCCCGGGTTTGGTTCCTGGGGACCTCTCTGAGCAGGCAGACCACCTGAGAAGGCAAAGCCACCATGGG
>PVKH010033010.1:0-12074 GCA_004027955.1 Chaetophractus vellerosus | reverse complement strand
TTACTTGCCAAGATCCCAGGGCAATGCGGCAGGCCTGGATGGCGGACTTCAGGAGATGGCCTCCACGAAATCTCACCTCCCACATTCACACCTCACCTTCCTGACTTGGAAGACACCTCCAGTTAATGAGCAAATCTGGCATCTGTCAGCTTTTTGTAAGCAAGCATTTCACAAGGTTTACAGAAAAGTAAAGTAAACCGAGTTCTGAGTAACAAAAGAGTGGCGTTTATGCATTCTTTGACTCACTTTAAAGGATGGTATAAACTGACTTTTTAACCAAGCATTAGGCAAGATCTGGGCCCAAGCCATTCTATAATAAACAGTGACATGGCTATATTAAAATATTTACTTAGCGTGCTAAAGTGACTTATAGGAAGAGTGGCTACTACATAGAAGTCCTAAGTATTAAGGCGTCAGGTGCCACTGGCGGCATAAATATTCCATGTGCACTTGTTTATAGGAAAACCCCATCTGGATTCAGCTAAAACAGCAGGCACCCCGGTGACCCCAGTTTTGCTATTGGAAAATATAACACAAGTGTTCACTCATCTAGAATAACTACAGTGCTAAGTGCCAAATGACAGATGGGAGGGGATTGGCTTTTCTCAATAAAATCCAGGCACTCCATTGTGAAGGGTTTCATTGTAAGGGCTTCTTGGCATTTATAGACTCTCAGAGTAGATATGCAGCTAGACTGGGCAAGGTGCTGGGTCAGACTGACCCAAGGCTGCCCATTCAGGACAGTTTCGCCTACACACATCCATCCAAGCTGGATGGGATTTGGAAGACTTGGCCTGGGATAATCCATGAACATCAGTGTCAATGATCCCCGTTTCTAACGCCCACCTCAGTTACGGTGAAAAGCCATCAGATGAACAGGCTGGGCACCAAGTCTGGTGTGACTGTAAGAGCACAGTATTTGAGACAGAAAATGTGGGTTTGGAGCACTGCTCTACCACTTGCATATAACCTTTAGGGTTAGGCTAGGGGAGAGAGAGGACAATGCATTTTGGCAGGCATTGTACCAGATACTTCTCATATGTTATCTTTTAAAAAAAAAAAAAGTTTTATTTTTTATTTATTATATATCCCCCCCTTTTCTGCTTGTTCTTGCTGTGTTCATTTTTGCGTTCTTCTGTGTCTGCTTGTCTCCCCCTGCTGCGGCGTCCCACTGAGTCAGCTCACCACGTGGCAGCCTGCCTGCTCGCGGTGGCTTGCCCTGCTCACGGGGTCTTGCCCTGCCCGCGGTGGCTTGCCTTCTTGAGGTGGTCTGCCTGCTTGAGGAAGCCCCGGGAACTGAACCCGGGGCCTCCCATGTGGTAAACCGGAGCCCTACCAATTGAGCTACAGCCGGTTCCCTCTCATATGTTATCTTATCGAGTCCTCATGTCAACACTACGAGGCAGATAGTACAGCCCCTGTTTTACAGATTCACACAGCTAGTTGAGGATGTTTTCAGGGAATGAGACTTTCTTAGGCTGGACCTCAGTCACCCTATCATGTGAACTGATCTACCACCTGCTCATAAAGTAGGTTGCCCCAAGTGTAGTGGGAATAAAAGCAGAGCTCCCCCCACAAACTGATAATTTAGTTGGGGAGAATATACCTCAGCACGACAGCTTGCCTCTTGTGATGATCTGAAGCTGTATGGACCCCAGAAAAGTATGTTCTTAAAGTTAACCCATTCCTGTGGGTGTGGACCCATTGTAAGTAGGATTTTAAGTTAAGATGTGACCCATCTCATTCAGGGTGGGTCCTAATCCTCTTACTGAAGTCCTTTATAAGAGAATGAAATTCAGACAAAGAGAGAGAAAGCCATGGAAGCAAGAAGCTGAAACCCAGAAGAGAAGGGAGAGACCAGCAGATGCCACCATGTGCCTGGCCATGTGACAGGAAGAAAGCATTACCTGATGATGCCTTGATTTGGAAATTTTTCTCAGCCTCAAAATTGTAAGCTTACAAGCTAGCTTACAAGCTAATAAATCGCCATTATTAAAATCAATCCATTTTATGGTATCTGCTTTGAACAGTTTTAGCAAACTAAAACACTTCCCCAACTTTCCAAATACAGAGTTCAAACAGATAAAATCTCAAGTCAAAACTAAGCTGTTAACTGGCAACTAAAATCTCTACATGATTGGATATAGTGGTTCCCTCACCATCAACTGCAAACACACCCACACACACACACACACAAATTTGATTTGTAGATTTATTTTCACTCATTCAATGTTATATATCTCAACAAAGATATAGCGTGTACTTACTATGCATGGATCCCTTTGTAGACAATGACAATCCCTTAATAAAGTTCCTGCTTCCATGGAGCTGACATTTTAGTGGGGAGACAGATAAAATGTATGATTCAAAAATAGTTCACATAATTTCAGATCGTGGTAAGGAAATAAAAATTAAGCAGGATTTAGGAATAAAGAATGAGTAAGAATGCCATTGTAGGTAGGATGGTCAGGTAAACCCAAGCTATGAGATTAAAAGGCTTGGGAATAGGGGAAAAAAGCTTATTTAATTTGCTGTCTTTGATGTCATAGCTCAAAGCTTAAACAAACCAATTCTACCATGATATGAAGGAAACGATACTAAGCTGAGAGTTACTGGAGACTCTGGTCTAAGCTTTAACATTAACTGATTATGTAGCACTAAGAAAGTTATATCATTTCATAGATGGGAAAATGGAGATCTAGAAAGGTAACACGATTTACTCAAGGAAGCAAAATTGGTTTGTGAGCCAATAAGATTCCTTTCCACTCTATATTTCGAGAGATGTGCTGTCTAATAGGTAGCCACTAGCTGTAAGTAGATATTTAACATAAACAAACTTAAAAATTCAGTTCCTCAGTCACATTAGCCACATTTCAAGTAGCTTGTGGCTGCCATATTGGACAACGCGGATTATAGGACATTTCTATCACTGCAGAAACTGCTTTTCAACAGCCTGTTCTTGAGTTGTATGGATTCTGTTAGATCTTGGGGAGAAAAAACAACTGCTTGCTTATATATTTTTAATTTATACCAGATAATTTGGCATCTTATAGACAAGTCATTTCCAGTGGTTTCTAACCCATAAATTTTGAGCCTAACCAAGTTGTATTTTATGTATTTATGTATTTTATGTATTTATGTATGAAAACAACAAAATGCTAAAGAAATTATACCACCCACAAACACTTCCTGAAGAAAGCAATTTGAAGACATACTCTAACTAATTGAAAGACAAGAATATTAAAGAGCTCAAGAGTGGTGAAAACAGAACACACAAGATTTGATGATGTGCACTAAAGGCAATTATATATAAAAATTCATCTAAATAAATGTGATTACAACTAAAAACAACATATTAGAAATAAAATTGATTTAACATGTAGCCTGGACTTTAAAATAAGACAAACTGATAACATTGCACGATCATACTTAAGGTTGACCTTGAAAATGAGGTGGGCCCCCACTAATATAGATAGACATGGTGATACAGTAAACGGGCACAAACCTTTGATATATTTGAAATTGTTAAATTCCTTTGACCCTGTTATTCTATTTATAGGAAGCCATCTTAAGAATATAATTAAGAATACCACCAAAAAATTTGTGTATAAAGATAGTCGTTGCAGCATAACACATAGAAGTTGAAAAATGAAAAATATATTCAATAAGGAATAATTCAACTCTAGTCTATCCTTAAAATAAAATGTCATGCAGCCATTAAAATCATGACTGTGAAAAAACATTTAATAGCATGGAAAAAGTTTATGCTGTGACGTTAAGGGCAAAAATAAAAATGATGATAATAGCTAAACATTTATTCATTGTTTAATAAGTATCAGTCACAATTCTAAAGGCTTTACATCTATTTC
This sequence comes from Chaetophractus vellerosus, assembly GCA_004027955.1. Lineage (NCBI taxonomy): Eukaryota > Metazoa > Chordata > Mammalia > Cingulata > Chlamyphoridae > Chaetophractus > Chaetophractus vellerosus. The sequence goes on along the minus strand of PVKH010033010.1, from coordinate 8,205 downwards.
ATGGTTTACCCCTCAAATACTGATAAGCAGTGAGTATCAAAAGTATCCCCAATTTACTGTTGAGGAAACAAGAGCCTTGGAGTTAAGTTTTTCCAAGCCCCACAAGTCAGTAAGTGATAGAACCAAGTCTCAATACAGGTTCATCTGACAACAAATCCTGTGCTCTTGCCTGCCACACTCATTGCCAACTCCATGGGAGACCTCTAAGCAGCTGGCTGTCAACCCCGTAAAAAAAAGTATATGCTCATTTAGAAAAACTCCTGGCTGAAATTCAGCAAAACCTTACCTCTGACCGCTGGGATTATGTATCACTTTGATTTTCTTCTTCAAATTATTCCCTATTTCTAAATCATTCTAGCAGTGGACCTTATTCAATAACCAGGGGGAGGGTTTTTAATGAATAAGAGAGGCCAACTTCATGCACAACTCTGTACAACAAGGGGAAAAATAATAATTCAAAAGGCAAAGCTAAAAATGGAATTTCAAAGTGTTGACTGGAAATTAGTGGGAGTTCAAAGGAGTTAAATAAAAGATGGAAAATTGGAGTTGTGCCATTGCTAAATCTTTAAGCTCTTCCAAAAGCTTTCTGTTTGCAGTTGGTTTCTATCTCTCACCCCTCCACTTAACTGATGAACATTTACACAATTATTGAGAAGTTAGAAAATGCTCTGGGGTTCTAAATGTACGAGTAGGCTTAATTTGCTGTTAAGTTTTTTAAAAATGAACTTGTTTATTGGCCTAACAAACTAATTTATGATCATCAGGGCCTTCCCCTCCCCTCACTTTTATTATTATTATTTTTTAAATCAGGCAGCGCTTTGTTGAACAAACCTGACCCTGAAGAATGTTTGCTGGCACATTGTCCAAGAAGTCTAGCAAAAGTTTGTATGATTATCTTTATGAGTAAGTACAGTTTAGTCTGGTCCCTTTTTTGTTGAATAACACCGTCACACATAGTCCCCCAACGAATAAAAGAGTCGGTCTTACTATTGATTGGGTGTTCCTCAACCATTATGGACCAAAAAGGCCACAAAAGATAACTTTACACCCTGCAGCAAAAACCCCCTAAAACCGTGCACATATTTTATCCTCATTATCACACTTCTGTTTGCCACGCTGGAGGCCCGTTCCAAAGCTATCGTCCATGTTTTCAAAGTTAAGACAAATTCTAACCCCTAGAATCAGAATGGAAAAAAGCCCTGGAAAGTGAACTATTAATTATGTAAGCTTTGAGCAATTAGTTTCCCTGGGCATCTCTATGACCTAAATTTCTATTTTAGTCTCCTCGCTTTTTAGATCCAACAAAACAACTCATGTGAGAGGAAGACTGGGGAATGCTAAAAGCTCAGGCTATAGAGTCACCTGCATCTGGGTTGAATCCTGCTCTGTCATTTACTAGATAAGACCTTCAACTTCTTGGAATCTTGTTTTCCTTGGGGTTGGCATATTGGTTTTAAGAGTCAAGATGTAACATATATGTAATGCTAAATGTGCTATTTGGTACATAATATGTGCTTAATAATAGGGTCCCTCTTCCCGTCCTTATCACCCTCAGAAATACACCTGCCCTAAAATGAGATTCCTTTGTACTTAAAGCACAGTAAGTGTAGTTTCAGCCTGTGATTCTTTTTCACTAAATCAGATTAAATCCACCTCTAAAAGTGGAAGAAAGCAGAACTTCTGCTAACCTTTCCTCTTGGCTCTAGTTTATTTCCATGCTATGATGTGCCTCAAAGAGCAAGGCCGTATACCACTGTATTAGTCAGCCAAAGAGGTGCCTTTGCAAAATATACCTATTATTGGTTGGTCTTTATAAAGGGTATTTATTTGGGGTAGAAGCTTACCGTTACCAGGCCACAAAGCATAAAGTTCTTCCCTCACCAAAGTCCACGTGTTGGAGCAAGACAGCTGCCAATGTCTCCAGGGTTCAGGCTTCTGGGTTCCTCTCCTGCCAGGGTTCCATTTCTCTCTGGGCTTAGTGCTTCTTCCACAAGGTCAGCTGTAGACTATCAGGCAAACGGCCCTCTTCAACATCAGAACTGCATCTCAAAAATCTGCTTCTCAAATCTGCCCCCTCTGTCTTTGGCCTTGCCTTTTATACTTGAGACCACACCCACTGAGGGGTGGGGCTCAACGTCCTACTGACGTGGCCCAGTCAACGCCCTAATCATAACCCAATCATGCCCAGATGAACAGATCAGTTTACAAGCATGATTCAATTTATATTTTTGGAATTCATAATTAGATAAAACTGTCAAACCATCACAACCACCCATGAAAATCATCATTTTCTGTGCACTGAAATGACCCAAACTGTCGGCACCCGCATCCAGTGACAGTACCCAGAGGACCCAGTCCAATTCTCTTCCCTCTTCATTTTCATCCTGTATCCAAAGTATTTAGTCTCTGTGTGTCCAGCCAACACAGGTCCAAGTTCACTTTACTCATCAAACAGTTCCATTGCCTCATTTCACAGTATTGAAAATGCTTTGAAATCATCATATCTCCCTGACTCTTTGTAGCAGATAGGATAGGCTGAGTTATGCTGAGGTAACAAACATCCCCAAATTCTCAGGGGCCTAAAGTAACAAAAGTTTATTTCCTGCTCATGCTGTATGTCCACTGCAGATTGCCAGGGGGTTCTGTTCAAAAATCCTTCTCACTCTGAGGCCCAGACTAATGGAGAATTCACTCTATGGAGCATCGTCAGTAGCTGTGACAGAAAGAAAAGAAAAGGTCATGCAGGCACTTAAAACTTATACCTGGAAGTCAAAGTGTCATGTTTCAGTGGCTAAAATAAGGCACATGCCACAAGGGCAGAAATGTGTACCATCGCCACCTGCTTCATGGAAGGAAGAAAGCACTTTCATCCGACACCTATTACACACCTGTATATTCCGCGAATCAGGTAACATTATCCCCCACTTAAAAGATGAGTACATGTCTTAGAGGTTAAGTGGCTTGGTTAAGGTCATGCAAATAAATACTCGATGAATGAATGACTGAAGGCACGTGTGCATTAATGCAAAGTTAAATTGATGAAGCCAGGTTTCAAATACAAGTGACCTGATCCTTGGTAGAATGCTCTTTCTGTTTACATCATATGGCTTCACAGCTCCCTTCCAGCCTCTGCCCCCACCCAGGCTACATGCAATTAGCCTCCACTCCCAGGAAGGTTTCTGGAGTGTACTCTCTGTGTCTGTAAAATAACTTGGATTCACTGAGTTCTTAGAACAGCAGAGAGTAAGCAATCACCATTGCAGTAAACACCAACGTGTGCATAAACACTCACAGATACACAAAAGTCATGCAAATTATAATCCGAGAAGCAGTGGCACAGGACAGTGGAAGGATGTAATAGTCCAATAAGCCTGATTAAACACGTGATGCTTAGAAGATGCAATGGCCATGCCTGAAGCCCCAGATTATTCTCTCGAATTTCTCCACATTGGCAGAGACCCTGAGCTTCTGGAGTTGTTACCATCCTGTGATCCCCTGGGTTCAACTGAGAACCCAAGTAGACTGGAAAATAGAAAAATGAGAGAGAGACAGAGGTATCTGCCTGAAAATTCCTCTGGTACCAGGGAGAACAGAGAGAATGAAAAATTCCTCTTCTATGAGAATAAAAAACTGCACATGAGCCAAATATATCTGTTGAATGTTGAAAGTGACAAGATGCAGCTCAGAGAGAGAATGCACTGAATCATTAAAAAAATTCCTAAGAAACTTAACAAGTACATCTAGACACTGCACAAGTATGTGCTGTCATGCTCGTGGAAACATCCCGGGGAAGTGATTCAAATGCTTGGAAAATGAGCCTCCTGGCTTGGATGATTCATCAGTTGCGGAGGGAGCAGGAAGTCAAGGCAAGGGTAATTGGGAGTTTCTCTTAGCATCAGATAAAATCCCATAGAAGTTGTGCCTACACAGAGGCTTCAAGGTAAATGGTATGTGACAGGGCTGGATGGAAGAAACAAAAAGTGGCTGTTTCCTTTTAAATTATTTACTTATTTTCTAATGGATAATGCAGTTACATGAGTCAAAATTTTTCAAAGAGGCAAACAGTGGAAAGTATCCCCTCCCTTCTCCTGTTCCAGCCAATCAATTCCACACATATTCTTATTCATAGGCGAACAAATGAATATTGGCTTCATTTTTTCCTCCTTTTTGTTCATATATTAACCTACTGCTCAAATTATTTTGCACTTTGCCTTTTTTACTTAAAATAATGCTTGGGAGTAAACCCTAAAATTGAACACATGTTAAAACAACAACAGCAAAATAACGCTATCTCAAATTGCTATTATATAATCACAGGGAGGAAAAGAATGAAGTCGAGTAACTTTTGAATCTAGTATGTTCTGACTCTATTCCCTACATGGGATATGTTTTAAGGATTAAAAGAACTGGAAAGAAATCTGAATTTAACATGGTTTATTTGCTGTCTGGTAGTGGTATGGGGGTAGTGATTCTGAAACAATTTGGAGTGTATTGTCGGATAGAGAAAAATACATAAACAAAATGATACAGTCAAGGATCAGGGATTTTCAAGAGGGAGAAGGAGGTTAAAAATATGGGAAAGGTGAGACAGAACCTGGGGTTGTCAGATTAGCATTAGGAGAATTAATCTAACAAGCTCTATCCACTGCAAAGGCCTAAATTGTGGTCAGTGTACATGCCCGGTGAGTGCCCAGATCTTGGTTTCTAAATTCTATTACCCATTAAAAGGAATCAGAGAATCTTGATCAAAGGCCAAGAAAGCACAAAGTCATTCTGAAACATGTTATCATTGTCCCAGAAAGCAAGGATGTACTCAGAGACTGATGCAAACGTCAAAGTACATGCCAGCCAGCTTGAAGGGGCTCCCGATTTGGAATGGAACATCAAAAATTGTGATAAAGAATATTAACACATTGAATTAAAAATTATCAACACATCTATGGTATAGTCAAAAAAGGGGAGGTAGGACTCTTCTTTCAGAATAATACCAGACAAAATTAGAAGGATCAGCGGATTTAGAGAATGACTAGTTTTCTACCTTTAGGGTAATTTGGACAAGGATCAATAGTCATTAATTCCACTGAGTAAAATGTTGTTAGGATATTCTTATAGTCTCAAAGTACCACGTGTCAAATGTTGTATTAGTCAGGGTTCTCTGGAGAAACAGAACCAACAGGATAAATATAGAGATTTATTATGGGAATTGTCTCATATGACCACAGGGATTGGCAAGCTTGAAACTTTGATGAAGGTGATTCTGAAATCTGGTCGGTCTGAACTCTGCAGGGCAGGCTGCAAGCTGGAAACTCCAATGAAAGTGAAGTTGTATTCCCCCAAGAGAAGCTAGCTGGCTGAAGAAGGGGCAGATATTCTTTCCGACTGTTGAAACCCTCAGTTTTGCTTTAAGACATCTAGTTGATTGGATATGGAGACTCTCCTCCATTTTTGAGGGTAGGCTACTTTGTTGTCAGCTGTAGATGCAGTCAGCTGTAGATGCAATCAACTGACTATAAATGATAATCCATCTATGAAATACCCTCACTGTAACAATCAGGCTTGTACTTGCTTGACCAAACAACCAAACGCTAAAACCTAGCCAAGATGACACGCAAAGTTAACCATTACAGATGTCTTTTCAAATACAAAGGAAATCTTGGGCCTTTAAAATGGAGAAGTCTGAAGACACTACCTTTACCAAGTGAGCAAACTTTGTATCACTAAGACCATCCTTTGTCATATTCTTTCCAAAAATATTTCCCCTGAATCGAATTATAAGGAAACAAATGGCTGGGGTTTTTCAAAAAGATCGTTGTTATGAGAGACAAAAAAAGGCAATGATGCTGAACTAGATAAATGATGGAAAATAAAGAGACACGACACCCAAATTCTAAACCTGGATCAAAAAAAATCCATAGAGAATATTTTGTGATAAATGAAAAAATTTGAACTGTATATTAGTTGATACTTTGCTTTAGTGCTTGATTTTCTGTATTTAGGGATGAAATGCCATAATGCCTACAATTAATTTTCAAATAATTCTGGAAGATAAAAGTCTGTAATTAACAATTAGTGAATCTAGGTGAAAGATATAGGATATGTTTATTATAGTGTTTTATAATGTTTTAGTCTACTTGAAATTTTTCAAAATGAAAATTAGAGGAAACAAGCAAACAAATAAATAATATCAACATCTTTTGGAGACGATTCATTATCATATATAAGGAATATAGTAGTTCTATTTTACAGCTGCATATTTTTTTCATTGCATGGATGCACCATTTTTTGAGCAGTTCTCTCTAACTAAATATTTAGGTTATCTTTAATCATTTTTAACTACAAACAATAGAGCAAAAATAATCCTATATATACAGACGTGTGCAAGCACATGTTTCGGATAAATTTCTAGAAAGAGAATTTCTAGGTTAAAGTTGTTTCTTGATGACTGCATGTAGGCACTGAATTTCTAGGCAAAACTTATTTTTTCTGCTCACTGGTATTCAGAATCAATGTAAAATAAGTCAGTTTAAAAAGCAAGCAAGCCTTCTTAATTGGCAGAGATTTCTTTACCTTAATTGTTTAATTCAAGGCTTAAATTATTCAACTTGAAATGCAAAACATCTAACACAGAGTCTTGTACAAAATGAGCATGGACATTCATCAAAAGTGTTTGAATGAATGAGTGAATGAATGAATGGAAGCTTCTAGACACCAGGAACATTTACTGTGGGACGATAAAATAAACACATCCTCCCTCCCCACATTCCAAAGAGGCTAGGAGAGTCTTAATGGCATCTCACTTTAACACACTCACAAATTAGTTGCTGAGGCACATCTCGCATGGATCTCATCCAAGACACCACAATGACTTCCTTCTAGCAGGCTCCTAAGACAGAATTATAGCGTAGCAGTTGGAAATTTAAAGTTTCTTAAAGCACTGTGAATTCTCCAGCTCCTTGCCTACTGTCTGGTGCTGTTTTTTTTTTTTTTCTTTCTTTCTTCTCTGCTGGTCTCTAATTTCTCTATTGCTTTTCTCCATATCAGGGCTGTTTACAGGGAATGGCAACTTTAGATTTCACTATAGCCTGAGCCCATTGAGGATAGTATATTAAGGGACCTCAAGCCAAGTCACTTATCTCTCAGTTTCCATTTTATCATCAGTAAAATAAAGCACTAAGATTTCTTCCTATGTACTGTGGTTCTTGGGCAAATTATGTTCTCAACCATACCATGGGTGGTATTATAATAGCCACGTAAGAAGAGGGAACAAAACTTGCATTAAGATATCAGCAAACACAACCGAGCTGGTTTATTGCACACATCAGAAGTAGAAGACTTTCTCTTTTTTTCATTTAAAAAACTTATTTTTTTATGTAACATTTATGTAATCTAAGTATCTTTTAAAAAATAAAAAAATATATAAAAATTTTAAAAGTCACTGGCTATACTTTTAAAATGGTTAATTTTATGTTATGTGAATTTCACCTCAATAAAAATTGTAGGTAATGTAAAAAAAAACACCTTATTGCAGTGTCTCATTCACACGTGAACATACATGAACAATAAGTGTGTAGTAAAAGTTGTGAACTTACAAAAGTATATCCTCTCACAGGGGTCCATGGATACCACCACCACCAATACCTTGCATCGCTGTGAAACAATTGCTACAAGCTATGAAAGAGCATCATCAGGATATTACTACTACCTATAGCCAATATCATATTTGGTGTATTTCCTCCCAACCCACCCGATTATTAACTCCCTGTATTAGTATCATACACTTGTTATAGTTCATGAGAGAACGTTCTCATATTTGTTCTGTTAACCACAGTCCACCTTCCACCCCAGGAGTCACTGTGTTATACAGTCCCATGGTTTTTACAATCCAGTCAAAGAGCACACTCAGGTGGCCGTCATTTCCATTTCCATCACAGAGTTGTGCTGTCATCACCTCAATTTTAGAACATTTTCATTACTCCAAAAGGAAAAACCCCATACCCCCTTATACCCTTCTATCGGTGTTCCTTAGAGTTGATATATCTTCTTTGCCATTGCTGCAAAAATATTACAATATCACTGTTAACCATCGTCCATTAGAGGGGCAGATTTTGTTTTGCTTGAGGAAATAATAAGTAGACATCCACAGTAACAGGATAAATTACTTTGCTGCTTATCAGTGAGTCCCAAAGTATGTGAGGAATTCAAGAA
>PVKH010033009.1:0-12080 GCA_004027955.1 Chaetophractus vellerosus | reverse complement strand
GGGGCCCTGCGCTTTGCAGTCAGTCCCGCGTACCCCGCACGGTTTTCATCCTGCCACGGACCCTCGCTCTCTTCCACCATCCAGGACCGCGGTTACACGCGCGGACATTTCAAGGGAAAACACTTAAGTTTTGCAGGCCCCGTCGTGTTTTTCAAAGTATCACAGGCCGCCACAACGAAGAGAGACGCAGCCAGGCCTGCGCCATCCTGAAACATGTTTTGCAGGGAGAGAGGACAGGGTTAGTCGCCCGCGAGTCGGATGCGGACCCGTGGCGGCCTCCTCTCCCTCGGTCCCCTGTTGGCACCCGGGCCGCGGAGGCCCAGGCCAAGGCCGCGCAGGGCTGAGGGCTGCGAGGGCTGCCGAAGCGCGGTTCCGGCCCAGGCCTGGACGGGACGCGCGGAATTTGGTGTGCGGCGGAGGCTCTTGGTTCAAAATAGTTTACGGGGCAGGGTGTGAGGAGCCTGTTTGGGGCGACTCCCCGCTCGAAGTCACCGGCCTTGGGGCCCCGGCGGCCCTCGGCTGCGGATGGAGGCATCACAGGCCGCCGGTAGCGAGAGCTCGGGAAGCTGGGGCCGCGGCCAGCGGGGAGGGGAGTGGAAAGGAGGGGCTGCGGCGCCCGCGACGGGGGGACGCGACCCCGGAGACGGCGGCAAGGGAGCCTTTTGTAGGGCCCGGACGTCCTAAACAAATTCTTAGCCCCAGCCCGCGGCGCCCCGGAGCTCTCGAGGGGCCCTCGGCCGGCGCGCGGGGGCCTCCGACCCGGGCGTCCTCCGCGAGGGTGGGACGGCCAAGGGCCCCGCCTCTCCCCGTTGGGCGGCTTTTGGCGGTCCCCGTTCCTCCCCCGGCAAACGCCGCCAAGGTGCCCGCGATGGGGGATCCGATTGGCTGCGCCACGCGTCGCTCGGGGCGGGCCCCGCCCCCCGCGGGCCCCGGGGTACTAACCCCGCGCAGGCTGCGGCGGCGCCGCCACTTGATTCTCGAGGATTTGCTCTGGGGCCGCGGAGTCTGTCTGTGGGGCCGCCGCGGGCGGGCAGCGGGGGCGGGAGGCGGCGGCGGCGGCGCAGCCCGCGCGGGCCCCGCCGCGGCCGAGGCAGTCGCGAGTGCCGCGAGGGGCCACCGCACGCGGGGCCGCGCGCCCGAGATGCGGGACTAGCGGGCCAGGCCGCGCGCGGCCGTCGGGGCAGCGAGGCCTCGCTGTGGGAGGGCCCCGGCGAGGCACCCCCGGGCGCCGCCCCCTGCGCCCTGAGGCCGGGACCCCGCCGCCGCCGCCGCTTCTGCTTTCCCGCTTCTCGCGGTGAGGCGGCCGAGGAGGCGCCCGCGCCGGCCGCCCCCGGGGAAGCCGAGCCGCCGCCGCCCGCCCGGCGCCCTGACGGCCGCTGTTATGCGTATTCCCGTAGACCCGAGCACCAGCCGCCGCTTCACACCTCCCTCCACGGCCTTCCCCTGCGGCGGCGGCGGCGGCAAGATGGGCGAGAACAGCGGCGCGCTGAGCGCGCAGGCGGCCGTGGGGCCCGGCGGGCGCGCCCGGCCCGAGGTGCGTTCGGTGGTGGACGTGCTGGCGGACCACGCGGGCGAGCTCGTGCGCACCGACAGCCCCAACTTCCTCTGCTCCGTGCTGCCCTCGCACTGGCGCTGCAACAAGACGCTGCCCGTCGCCTTCAAGGTGAGTGCGGGGCCCCGGGCGGGAGGACACCGGCCCTGGAGCTCCTGGCGCCCCAGCTGCAGGGCCCGGGCCCCGGGAGGGGAAGGGAGGAGAGGTGCCCGCACCCTGGGCGAAGGACGCTTTCGGCCTCGCTGCGTGCTCGGCGCGGGACATCGGCGATCCCTCTTGGATGCCCCCGACACGGATGACTTTTGGGGGATTTGTCCCCTGCACCTGGGTTCGGGGAGCCCTGCAAAGAGAAGCTGATGCGGAAATGGGCTGGTGGGGCTTTGCTTCCCCCCAGCCCGGACCCTTCGGACAGCCCTGCGAACAGCGGGGAAGAGGATCCCCGGGACCGGGGCGAAGAGACCGGAGATGGGGTGCAGAGTGGATACGGCCGGCCCTCCGCTGCCGGCACCCCTCCTCCTGCACCGCTTCAGAAGCACTTCCTGCTCACACTCCTCAACCTCTGGCTTCTGAAATTTTACCCAGGGCGACCCTAGGCCGGGAATCGGGGGCACTGCACCCTAAACGCCTATCGCTGTGATATTCTGCATCCCGAATGGCAAACTGAGATTGGGGGCGCGGCCACCCCCTCTCAGCCCCCAGCCCTAAGGAGGATCTTTTTTCTCAATGCCAGGGAGTAGGCGGCTGTTTCATTTTCATTTTTTTAAGGGGGCAGCGAGATGAAACGAAAACGCCTTGGTTTTCCCCTAAACCTCTCGCAGCTGCCGTGAGAAAGGGGGCAGGAAGGGCCAGCGGCTGGGGGTGGCTGTGCCCGAGGTGCCTGGAAACAACAGCCCGCTGGCAGCGGAAGCCATCCTCGCTCCCACTAAGAAGACTCCAAATTGGAAAAAGGGATGAGTGACTCTTTGAGGTCTCCCGGGTGACATCTTAAAATACCAATGGGGAAAATCTCCTGGGGAGGAGGAAGGGGGCGGGGGGAGGCCCCTGTGACTTTCATCGGCAGATCGGAGGTTTTACTGTCACTTGCAGCTTAAAAGGAATCTTTGAAATTAAAAGAAGACAGGATGTTGACAGGAAATCTGGCCTTTTTAATCAGACCCCAAACATTTTCTCCTTGAAATTTTTACCATCTGGATCCCTAGTCCCTGCACGCGGCAGCCACGTTTAAATGACTGTGACTCCTGCTTCAGAGTCTGATTCCTGTTTAAGAAGCAGCTGTCTCTCAAGCTCCTGGGAGGGAGCAGGGGGCACCTCCACCCACACCTTCCAATTCCCAGCAGGTGCATCCTCCTGCATCAAAAGCCACCCCCCTTCCTTCACTTTAACAGAGTTTTCTGGACACCCCTCTCAAACACCGACTTGTTTTGCATTTTGCATTTTCCCTGCATAACGAATTCAGGCCCAGCAGAGGCCTATAAACAGGGCCTGGGCCACATTTCAGAGCAAATTTCACACCCCAAGCAGCTCTTGCATTAATGGGGCACAGGGACTGCGCTGTGATTGTTGTTGTTGATATTACTTTTACTTAGAGACTCAGTCGCTAGGAGCAAGCTGATTCCTCATTTTTGCTCCAGCCGAAGGGAAGAGGGGAACTGCATCCCACATTGCAGTGACTGAGCTAATTTGCAGCTCTAGCTTAGGTTTAATTGAAATGAAAGGATGATTTCTTAGGACACGGCTAAACCGTGGGTTTGAGTATGGAAGGTGGAGATTTCGCCTCCTTGTTTCCGTTAAATCTGGGGGCAGGCCTTGGTTGTTTTTAAGCCTCTTCTCCACCCGGCATTGGAGAAATCCGCATTGCGCCTGGGACCTGAGGGCGCTGCCCAGCCCGCCCCTCCCCTCCTGTCCCTTGCCTCCTGCTGCCTGCCTAAGCTGCCCCCCTGCCCCGTGCCTTCAGGTGGTGGCGCTGGGGGATGTGCCAGACGGGACGGTGGTGACCGTGATGGCAGGCAACGACGAGAACTATTCAGCTGAGCTGCGCAACGCCTCGGCCGTCATGAAGAATCAGGTGGCCAGGTTCAATGACCTGCGTTTCGTGGGCCGCAGCGGCCGAGGTGAGTGGAAGGGAGACGGCACCGGCCCTGCCGCCATGGCAGAAGGAGGGAGGGAAGCTGAGAGAGAGGGCTCGGGGTCCCAACGGGAGCCTCAGAAACAGGTCTCCAGGCCCAACTCTGTCTAAAACAACAGTTTGTAACCCTTTAGGGTATTACAGAACCCTAAAGGGTGTGAGGAAAGTTACCGTCTTTTGCCCAAAACAGACCGTTTTCATCCCGTTCCTGGGGTTTACTGACTCCCGCACTGCTCCTCTTGCCCAGTTTATCACTCCTCAGAGATGCTGGGAGATCATGGATGAACAGGCGCAAAACGGGGGCCTGAGGGTCTTCAGGCAGACAGCTTAGAGGATGGGTCCTTGGGGTCCGGGGCCCAGGACACCAGCCGATCTCCCCACTGGGTCGGAATCTCCCCCACACTTCGAGGCCACCCCAGCTCAGCTGCGGTCTCCCGAAGCCACAGTTTCCCCAGCCCTTTGAACCTAAGGTGGTTCAGAACAGAAGTGAATGTCGTGCAAGATGCTGAGTGTTGGAAAGCACAGCTTACGGCTGCCGGGCCCCCACCCCAGTCAAGGCTGGTGTGCCCCCTGCCTCTCTGATCGCCCTCTGGCATGATGAAGGCAAGACAGGACACCACTGTGGCGGCTGCCAGGGGCTGTTGGATGGGAGGCTGCTGAGGCCCGAAACCTTTCATTACTTAATTTCTGGCTAGAGAAGTTCTAGAAACCCAGCCCCAGCTTCATGGAAAATGGAGGGTCCGCCGGCCCTTTAAGACCAGCTTGCCCATTCTGGGGCTATGTGGCCCCTGTCCCCAGTGCCCTACCCAAGCACCCAGCACCCACCTGCACTTCCAGCCTGTGCTTCCAGCCCCGTTAAGCCGATTCCCTTTGCTTCACGACTCCTCGCCGCAGGCTGAAGCAGCTGAAGCAGGATTGTACTTTTCATCACCAATAAGCAAGGCCTGCTCCGGGTTTTAGTTCCTTCGGAGCCGCCAGCCCCACTCGGAAACGGGCATCTGGGCACCATTTTTTCCACTCTAACCAGTCAATGTATACATACAAATGTCAAACATATTTTGACTTTTCAGCATTAATTAAAACCAGGGCATTATTTGCATGTAATAACTGTTTACTTGTTACTTTTTATGAAACTGAAATAGTTTACATTCTTTCAAACGTTTCTTCTTCCTGTTGGCTCCATTCCCCGCGCACAGATTTCTTTCAAACGTTGCCCTTAACTGCTTGCAGGTTGATGGATGGAAAATGTTTGCTTTTATGAATTAGGCTTTCATTGCTGCTCCTAATTAGTCTCCAAGCCCCTTTTGTCATCCCCAATCTCTCAAGCCCTTTGCAACTTAATCCCAGCCCCAGCCCCAAGAAGAGAGGCACTGGCTGGGCTGTGAAGGTCGCAGCTGGCGAGTGCAGGGCGGTGGCTGGCCTTGTGGCTGGTCCCTTGTGAGGCGGACAGAGGGGAGGTCAGGGCCCAGGTGCCCAGCATGGCCCCAGCACCGGGAACTTGGTTCTTCCTTCCGTTGACCCCTGCCCACCCCTAGGAGGTGAGATATGGAAAGAGAAGAGACGCCGTTCTCTGAGTTACCGAGAGCCTTGGCTGGCTGTTCTGGGTACTGAAAGTGATTTCTTTGTGGCTTTCATGCCCACAGAACTGTGCCATCCCCGAAGGCCTGCAGGGAGGGAGATGGGTTTCCAAAGGGTTATTTAGCAGAGTGTCCTTGGAACAGGCTAGGCTAAGGCTGGGATTGTGGTTCTGGGAAATGCAGGAGGCTGAGTTCACTAGCCATTCTTGTCACCATTCTCTCACTGGCCGGTGGTCCCGAGAGGTGGGAAGAGGCCTCAGTGCCACTTCCAACTGCTGTGGCACTCTGGACAAGGCGTTCAGCTCCTGGGGGCTCATGGTCTTGAAGAGCCAGGCTGTAGAACCAGCTGGCCTGGGTTTGAGCCCCAACTCTGCCAGCGATTTGCTGGATGGTGTTGGACAAATTACTTAACATCTCTGTGCCAAGTGTATCAGTTGGCACATAACAAGAGCTGGATAAATGTTAGAGATTTTGTTACTTCAAATGCCTGGGGCTGGAGGAGATCTTTGAGGTCCCTTTGAGCGGTGACAGTCACTGATTCTCTGATTACAGTGCGGTTTGGGCGGAGGTGGGGGAAACCCAGAAGGTATGAATTGTTGAGTGGGAGAGGTGGAGGCAGCTGGCAGTGAAGCAGAGGGTGTAGGGGTACAGCATCTCATCTGCTGTACCCATTTTACTGACTGGGAAATTCCCATCCCAGAGAACAAATCAGTGATTGATGCAGACAACCTAGGCCACTTTAGGAGTTGGAACAGGTTGGGGTTTGGGACCCAGAGCCCTTCCCTGGCTTTCTGAATTCTGCCACGTACTCAGAAACCAGATAGACGCTTCTGTTTGTTTCCTTGCTTTTTATCCCTTTATTCTGTTGTAATTTCTAGAAGACAGCTTTCCACAAAAGATACGCATACTGTAACACCATAGAGCTCTTGAGATAAGGCTGAAGGTATAACCCACGAGAGTGATGGAAAACCAGGCCTCAGGTGTCCCCTGCAGTGATTAGGGCCGAGGTTGCCTGCCCAGTAGATACAGTGCCCCCTGCTCACAGTAAATATTTTGTAATGCACCCTTTACTCTCCTACAATGAACTTTGTAGATAACAGGATCTACTGTTCACACACAATTTCAAAATCTGTATCGTCCCATACCTATAATAGAGGGAAAGGGAAAGTAAGTTGTAATAAGATATAGATTTGGATATGTAAGCTGGGGGGCGGCACTGCACTTAGAGGTGAATAGATGGCACCTCTTCGCAGAAGCCCCCTGAACACGACAGCAGACCCAATGAGCGGTTGTGCGTGACTCCACATCTGAACGTGGCATTGCCGTCAATGGCACAATTTTCTGAAGTTGTGAACAACTCTTGGCAAAGTTCTGAACAAAATTAAAAAACAAAAAGCAAACAGTCTTCCCTCGATTTGCACAGCAGTTGCCTTCCTGGAAAATTCAGTAGATATTAAAAGTATGCAAGATAATTACCTTGCTTTATGTAAAACCAAGTTAGGCCCGTGCCTCAGAGAATTTTTATAAGCAGATTTTTCATCCACAGAAGAGTGAATTCCTCATTGCCCTTGCGGTGCTGGATGTTTGCATTCTCCCCGCATAACCGCCATAAACCTCCAGGTGCCCCCTAGGAGGCGCTCGCTCAGAGCCGCTGGCCTGGGTGAAAATGGAAGGAGCCTGAGTTCCTGAACTGTCATTAAGTGGTTTAACAAAACCGTAGTCTGTGGAGAGAGTTTGGGTGAGATGTGTGGATGCAGGCCTGGGGGGACCCCTGTTGGGAGAAGAGAGATGAAGAAGCCATCTGAGATTGAGAGGAGCCAGAGCACCCCCTGCCACGTGCCTTCCGCCGCCCATGCAGCTCTTGTGGGTGGGGCGTGTCACACAGGAACCCAGGCCCCTGTGTGGAGGGACTTGCCCAGGGCCACGCTGCTGACCCACTTGTGCCTGCTGATTGGTCCACAGCCTTGGGTCCTGCGGGAATGTCTGAGCCACGCGGAGCCTCGGGGGGCACTGGTTTCGCAGACGTGGGACTTTACTCCTTCACCTGGAGACCAGCCCGAGGAAGGCTTTGATGTGCAATCCCTGGACTCTTGTGCCGATCCCGAGCTCGCCTGGGATTTCTGCACAAAGTTGCCCACCTCCTTTGTCTTCTCAGCCTCCAGAGAGAGAGAAAGCTCACGAGGGAGATGGAGGGGCACGGGGCGCAGGGAGACAGCTTTCTCCCACTCTTGGTTCACGGTGCTTGAGGCCTCGTGGGAGTGAGCAGCAATTGTCCCCATCATCAGAAAAAGTCCTTGTCCCTGCCTCCTTGGTACCTGCCCCTCCCTCCCACTTCTGCTCCCAGGCCTCGGCCCCTCCCTTCCTCCCACTCCCTCCCTCCTCTCTGCGGGTACCTGGGAGGGGCGGTGTCCATGCCTGGAAGCTGGGAGGAAGCTGGTGACCTCAAGGATGGCATGTGGTTTGCCACCTGGTGGGGGTTTCCCGCTCCCCGGGAGCAGGTTCATTTTTGTGTGTCTGGAGGTGCAGGGTGAGGGTCTCCCACACATTATAAGCCTTCTGGGCGCTGCCTGGATACTGTGTGACCTGCTCAACTCACTGCTTCTCTGTGAGCCTCAGTTTTCTCATCTGTAAAATAGTAACAATAAGCTCTGTCCTTATTTTATGAAACAAATATTTATTGAGCGCCTATTATATGCCAGGCACTGTTCTAGGGGCCAGGCACACATCAGTGACCAAGACAAAAATTCTGGCTCTCAGGGAGCTTCCACTTTAATAGAGGGACAGACGATAAAATAAGTAGATGGACTATTAGAAGTAAAAAGCATTATGGGGAAATTCACGCAAGTACAGAGAACAGAGAGAACGGGAAGTAGAAGGGTCTGTGATGCTTCAGATCAGGGTTCTCAGTCATTTTTATGCACCATGGACCCTTCTGGCAGCCTGGTGAAGCCCATGTACCTTTCTCAGAAAAATGCTTTTAAATGCATAAAATAAAATACAATTGGGAATCAACTGTATTAAAATACAGTTAATAGGGGAGTGGATGTGGTTCAAGCGGTTGAGCACCCGCCTCCCACATGAGAGGTCCCGGGTTCAGTTAACCCGGTGCCTCCTAAGAACAGATGAGAAAAAAACAAAACAAACAAAAAAACAAGAAGCAGAGGAAGAGTGCAAACAGTGAGCAAACAGACAAGCAGCCATCTCAGGGGGCCAAAAAATATATAGTTAGTAGCAAAATGTTAAGGAAACTAACCACAGAGTTGTGCTCCTTTAATGTGCTGCTTTGCTAATGCATTAAGTAATGAGATTTAGCAATCTGTCTAATGACGACAGTGATTTTGAAGCTGTGACGAACATAAAAGATATTTAGAGAAATTTGTCTCAACTGTAACGTGATATGTAAATGCCTGTGACATCTGTTGGCGTCAAGGTCACAGGTACTGCTCCTAATACACTTGGTTTGGCACCTACGTTTGTACTTGAGAGAAATACTAAATTTCAGTTCGAGGTTAGGGGCAATAATAACGTAATTTTTTCAATTGTGGTAACATTTGTATAACACAGAATTTCCCGTTTTAACTATTGTGAGTGGGTATTAATCACATTCAGAGTTGTGCTACCATCACCACCGTCCATTACTAAGCCTTTTTCATGACCTCAAGCGGAAACTCTGCACCTGTTAAGCGACACTAAAAATGTGATTTTTTTTCCTGTTCCAGTTCACAGCATGCTCAATTCTAAAAGGGGTCTGCTGATGCCTAGTTAGAGGTGCCCACTTCAGCGAAAGTGACAAGGGAGCGTTTTGTAAACTTGCGGGTGCTGCTGTAGGCAGTGGGGACCCGCCGGTCCTCGGTGGTGGGGGTCTGCCCGCCTCGGCTCTGGACCATCTGCCTAGGACCCCTCAGTGTGGGGGCTCTGCAGCTCCACCTCCTACAGTCACTAGGGAGGTGACAGGAGGGCCAGAGCCCCAGGGACCCATGGAGAGTGGCCCTCTGGTTGGAGCCCAGGTCGGGGGTTGAGGCAGGAGGAAAGTGCCAGCCTAAGGGCCAGGGGCCGCAGAGTGAGTAAGGGAAGGCTTCGGGACGGGGCGGAGGAGGTCCCACCTGCCTGGTGTTTCCCTAGACCACCTGCCCTCTCAGTTTACAGAAAGCTTGGAAAGTGCCCCAGCGGCCTGAGAGGGAGGGGCCGGGTCTGTTCTGACTCAGGACTCCCGGGACAGGTGCTGTCCCTGCCTCCAGCTTCTGAGGGTCCCTGTTATTTCCCAGGCAAGCGACCCCCTCAGCAGCTCCTGGGCTTTAACATGCCTCCGGTACCTCGGAAGCCCTCGGCCTGGGCGCCGACAGCCTGGCCAGTTTAATTTTGTTCTGCATCTTCCTGTTTCTGGGACTAGAATTTTCATTTGCTCACTCGACCAGCATTCTTACGGTTCTCTGTCCAGGTGTGGAAAGAGAACCGTAAGGTAACAGCCCCCTCTCAGAGCTTCCACCTCCCCACCTGTCAAGTGTGGATATTGAAGCCCCTTGCTCAGCTCCAAGAGGTGTAGGGAGGGCAGCAAAGGATTCCCCTGGTGCCCCGCCTGTGCTAGCCCTGGGACTCAGGTGCACAAGACCATCAGCTCCTGCCCTCAGGGACCTCCAGGGCCTGTAAGTGGGGTCCAGGGAGGTGTGGTCCCAGGCAGAGGAGGGGGATCAGCAAGGCTCCCCCTTAGCCATACCCCCCATCAGGTCAGCGTAGAGGCCTTGGATTATAACAGAAAAATGGGGCGAGGGGGGACTTTTCCTTCAGTGAAGATGCTGGCAATGTGGAGTTGCCCTTTGAGGAGAAGCCCTTAGCTTATAACCGTACCCCAGTAACCACCCATCCCCCACCCCCAAAAAAATCAAAGAATTGTAGAAAGTAGAGAGTAGGCTGTTTGTCTGCTTTGTAGATGGGAAACCCTGTCTAGACGTAAAAAGAATAGAAGAAATCACAAATGAGAGAGAAAACTGAAAATGAAAACCAGCTCTGTCAGGAAACAAAATGCAAAGGCCAGTGAGCCAGGAAACTACTTGCCATAAATACAACACAGAAAGTGTCATCAAGCTAGCCGTGCAACAATTTTTTCCAAAAAAGGCACTAAAACGTTAATAGGAAAGTGTAAGAGAACATGAAGAAGTTATCTCTGTTGGAATAGGATGGGTAATAAACCTAAAAATTCTCAGTCTCTCTAATAATAGAAGAAAGGCAGATGAAGTCAAGAGAATTTATCTGTCAAAACGTGGTCCCACACTGAATGTGATGACATACGTTGGTACAGCCTCTCTCTGGAGAGCCACCTCAAGAGGGGCAGTAGCCCTAAATATGCCCCAAACTCTGATGCACTAAAATCACTCACCACTTCTTGGAACCTATTCTAAGGAAATAATCAGAGATGCAAAGATTTTCATAAACAGAAGGTCATTGTTCGTTTTATTTAAATGGTAAGAAATTATTATTTTAAAAGTTTTTTGCTCTCAGGAATTTTGAATGGAGACTTTGGAGCCAAATGGATATCTAAAAATAGAGCAGGGTTCTGGAAATAACAGTTGTGTCTACAAATTAAATGTCTGCAGCTCCCAAATCATTCCTTTTCCAGCCACAGCTGCATACACCAATAAGAAATGAGCAACGACGTAAATACCCAAGAGTAAGGAAATGGATAAATAAAAGATGAGGCTTCCGTGAGTTGAAATATTTTGCAGCCATTAAAAATGAGGTTTATGAAGTTTTTTTAATGACATGGGAAAGTGCTTATGATGTGATGTTAAATGAAAAAAAGCAGGGTACAGAAATATCTTTTCAGTGCTGCTACAGCTATGCAGATATGCCTAGCCATACAAAAAGGACTAGAAAATACCCAAATGTTAACATAACCCCACAGTGGGATTATGGGTGATTTTTTTCCCTTTTCATATTTTCTGTTGTCTTGAAATTTTCTGCAAAAATCACTAATTACTTTCAGGGAAAAAATGTATATGTATCCTAACCCTTTGCCACCAAATTGTGAGGGTCTCTGGATAGAAGGAATGGCACAAAGGCCAAGAAGCAGGGAGGAAATAAGCCAGAGTGGCCAGGGCATGGGGAGGGGGAGGTCAAGTTGGTCCCAGACCTTGGTGGGCCTTGAAGGCCAAGCCCAGCCTCTTGAACTTTATCCAGAGCCTCATCTTCTGCCCAAGTTCAGAGGAAAGAAGCCTTGTCCCTTCATGAAGGGAAGGGACTTCCAGGGGTGGGAGCAAGGTGGGAGACCAGGGACTTGTGAATAGCTCAGGTGCCAACCTCCTGCCTTTGTCCAACCCAGGGAAGAGTTTCACACTGACCATCACCGTGTTCACCAACCCCACCCAAGTGGCCACCTACCACCGAGCCATCAAGGTGACTGTGGATGGACCCCGGGAGCCCAGACGTAAGTGCCAGAGCCACTGAGCCCACTGGGTGGGGGAGGGGCCCAGGTGGAGGAAGAGCTGCAGTGGAGGTCAGACAGATGGCACCAGGTCCCCGGAGCCCTGGTGTGGGGGGAGAGGGGGGTGTGGTCCTCGGCTCTGCCCCTCACCTGTACACACACTGTGCACCTGCCAGCCAAGCCCTAACCCTCTAGGCTTAGTCCCTGAGTGTGGAAGCCAGGAGGCTAGGGTGGGGTAGGGTGGCACAGCAAGCTTGTTGGCCTCCCTTCCCCCACTCTGTGGGAAGACTGCCCCTTGGGGGGGCGGGCAGATGGGGAGTACAGATTTGCATCAGCTAAGGGAAGTAAAAAGATGGAAAAGGCTTCAGACGCGGTGTTTGTGGTGTGTGTGTGCGCGTGCGCGCATGG
>PVKH010033008.1:0-12079 GCA_004027955.1 Chaetophractus vellerosus | reverse complement strand
CCCAGTGTTCACCTGCTCCCTTCCCCAACCCTCCCCCTAGTTCCTTGGACCTTCCAACCCGCCTTCCCCACTCTACCCCCCTGTCAAACCACTGCCCAACCCAATAGTATCACTACACTCCTGTCATATCCCTTCACTGCCCAACTACACACTTCCACCTTATCATAGGTTTTGCCCTTATGGGCATTGGCTGCATTTTAACTATTGTATCTTGGGCATATTTTTTCCATTTTTAAGCTTTAAAACTCCAGGGCATACTGATTTGTTGCAATGATATGGTATTCAGAGAAATTGTTTTAGAAAGGTACAAAATTTTGGTGTTAGTTTTACAGGATACCAACAATAAAAAGAACAACAAGAACAGCTAATATTTATTAAACTTTTACAATGTATTGAGCACTATTCTAAATCATTCAACTGAATCCTCACAACAACCCTATAAGGTAGTTACTATTGTAGAATTTCTGTTTTCCAGATGAAGATTTAGAACAAAGAAAGAACAAGCAATTTACTCTGGTCACACAGACAGCCTAACTCCTGAGCCTGCATGCTTTCCGATTATGCGATATTATCTCTGATACTGTCTCTACAAGTGATTTTCTCTTAATGAAATTTATTTTTCTGTCCTATCTATGTTTTAGCCCTAAAACTACAGCACAGGGAGTAGCTATATGGAAAGTTAAACACTATTCTGGCTTTCTGCAATAGAAATTGCAAAGGATTAACCCTTATATTTAAGCAACCAACCACTAATGAGTTAGCTGTAAAACTTAGCATGGAATTGCAAGTTGCCCACTGAGGTCACCTTGTCCCACCTCTCAGCAGATGTAGAAATTTCTCCATCATCCCAGACCAACAGGCCTCTATTTATAAATATTCAAAAATATGAATAGGGTAGGAGGTAACACATCCCATTTCAACAGGCCTTGGTATTAGAAGTTTATTGTTATACAAGAAAATAAAATAGCAAGAATTTGATTAGTGGTTATGTAGGGCTGGGAAAGGATAGATGGATTGAGAGGTGACTGCCCAGGACTATGGGGTTTTTCTTTTGTAATGAAAATGTTCTAAAATTGATTGTGATGATGAATGCACAACTCTGTGATTGTACTAAAAACCATTGATTTGTACACTTTAGATGGATTGTATGGTATGTGAATATATCTCACTAAAACTGCTTAAAAAATGTCCTGTCCCAAACGCTTACTTGTAAATGCTCTGAATCCACCTTAAGACAAAGTTTTCTTCCTATAATACATGATTGACCTTCAAACGCTTGGAGAAAACAACTGTGTTTTCCCTAAGTCTTCTCTTTTTAAGGTTAAATACTCACACTTCCTTTCTAACCCTCTGGTTTGACTTTTAGAGCCATCAGCATCCTGGTCACACCTCTTTGGTTGAACTCCAATTTGTCAACTACTCTCCTAGATAGTGGTGTCAAGAATTGATCACAGTAGTCTGGATGTGCTCGGACTAGCTATGATTGCAGATGGATCATTCTTCCTATAATCTCTACACTGGGTGTCTTCTTAATACAGAGCATGCTGTTGAGTTTGCCAATATATCAAAACATTTTGAAAATGTATTTATGATTTATAAAACAGGAATTACTGGGTACTGGAATTCATACTATTATCCTAGCATGTAGAAGATGACAAGAAATAATGCCATATAGGTGATTTATGTGTGTAAATGTCTAAATTACTTAAATATTGATTTTCCCCCTTCAACTACAGATCAAACTTCTCAAATGCTGAAATCCCTTATTTTAAATTAAATGCACTTGTGATTGGCTGGTTACCTTCTATAGCACAGTAAGCTCCTATAGTAAGCTCAAATCACAGAAAGACTCAAATAGATGCATCTCCTTTGGTTTCAGTTTTTAGGACTGATAATTAGAAGAATAGAAAAACAGGTAAAGATATATTTTTTAAAGAGTGGTAAGATATCTCATAGGGGCAGTACAAATTTGTCTCAGCTTTTTATGCCTTCTACAACTGTAATACATTGAAATGATACATGATGTTGAATTTGATTAAAATTCAGCAGATATTTATGCAGAATCTAAGATACTTATGCAAACTACCAAGGGAAACATAAAAACAAGAATAATACCTAAACCCTGCCATCACTGTGATCTCTCCCAGAAACCCTACAATTTCAAAGTACATTCGGAATCATGAAGCAAATGTCATTGTCATTTGGTTTTTAGTGTGATGTGT
The DNA here is from genome assembly GCA_004027955.1 of Chaetophractus vellerosus. NCBI lineage: Eukaryota > Metazoa > Chordata > Mammalia > Cingulata > Chlamyphoridae > Chaetophractus > Chaetophractus vellerosus. The sequence continues at coordinate 9,857 of PVKH010033008.1, read as the reverse complement.
TTATGGTATTTTAATTTTGGAAACTATCCTTATTAAAACAGTATGACTGAGAACATTTATTGAATACATACCATGTGGCAGGTAACAGGTAACAAGTCTTATGTATATTTTCGTATTTCATTCTATAACAGACTTTGGGGTAGGTATAATTCAGCTCATTTTAGTGAAAATTACCTGTGGCCCTGAGAGCATAAATTACTTTTCCAAGGGTAATGCAGCATTTAAAGGCAGAGGTTGAATCCAAAATCAGTATGGGAAATCTCCAGGAATGGGCTTGATCTCTTCTGTGTTTTGAAAATGTCTCCAATATTACTGGGCATACCAGAGAGCTAACGCGACTCTTTACCTGTTCATTCTGGAGGAAGACTTTTGAATGTATTTTATTAGCCTCTTGATTCTCCTCTGAAGTGTGACTTAGTTTACATTGTACCTTTGAGAGTCCTAGCTTCTAATATTCACAACCAACTTCACTGCTGTAATAAAGAAATCACTTGCAGAGGTCATGAATGATGGAAGAGAGAAAAGGGAATAATGGAAGATCAATAACATTTAACATCTAACGAAAATATTATTCCAAAAGGCTGGTGTACTGGTTCTGCTTTTGGGGAAAATAAGTTGGCTGTTACTCAGAATCCCTCCATCTTAATAATGTAACCTGAAATTAATTGAGCTCATTTTAAAAAACACAGCACTTCAGTCTGCATTCAGTGGGCCATAATCAATTAAGGATTGCATATGGGTAAAATAAAAACTCTAGTTTTTCACTCTCTTACTCCTTTTTGTCAGTAAAGGAGAAAGTATAAAATAGCTGCATACTCTCCAAGATAATGAGTATTCTTAAAAGCGACTCCTTAAACAGGGAAAGGGTAAGCTAAACTTCTCATTCAAATAGAAAATGCAGTGTTTATCTCTCTCTCTCTCTCTCTCTCTCTCTCTCTTTTTTTTTAAAGCATTCCCATAAATTTCCACAAGGGCCATGTATTTTGTTTTTATGCATGTGTCATTATAGTGAAAATATTAAGTCTGTTTCTCTTTAACTTAATGGAACTTGGATTAAAATGTGTCCTGTTATTGTAATCAGCATCAATGTCATATGTGATGAACATGCAGTTTTCCATTTTCTTGGCAGAGAACTTGTTGAAAACATTGTAAGTCCCATTCAGTAAGAAATTTATACATATGTATAATCGTAACTTATGGTTTATTTGATTAGATAAATGTTTAATTATATATCACATGTGTATTTTTGTTGTACTATTTCCACATAAATTAATCCAGTCCATAGCAAGAGTACTAATGTAACATCTCATCCAAACATAAGTAAACAGAGGACAAGCAGCTGTTGCAAAGACCCTGGCTTTGAGTCAGGGCCTGATAACACAAAGCAGTTCAGAGAAGAAACTGGCTGCTACCATTTACTCACATCTATTGAGATGGAGCTATTTTAACTCAGTACTTGATCAGTGTATGTCACAAAGCAGCAAGTAGTTTTCTAAGCCCAAAAACTTATAACAAACATTAAATACTAATTTATCATATGGGATGTTGGCTTTCTAAGCACATCATCTTCCATAGAATGTTTAGCAAATATATTTATGGTATTTTTAAGTGTCCTGAAATGGATCTAAGTGTTTGGAGAAGACATATGAAATAGGAAAAAACCTAATCTTTTTTTTTTTCTTTGTATTTTAAAATTTGGTCTGTCAACCTCTTGACTTCTTGTTATATGAAAACCACCAACTATTTGGTTTTCAGTTGCAGCCAAAAGCACTCTTAACTGATCCAATCCTTATAATTCTATTTTTGACTCACAACTGATTATAGGGAAAGTATAATTGGGCCTTATTTTGTTACCAAGGAGATGGAAAGCTTATACGGAAGATCAGTTGACATTATGAAGTGAGTAAACAATTTAACAAATATTCGTATGGGAATGCAGATTGGCTTCTTAGTTCATCTAGATATATGTCTCTCGCAATTACTTTTTCCCCTCTGTCAATGCCAATCAAAACACTATAATGAGTATCCGTTGGCGTTACCAAAAGAAACATTGCTTATACATGTTGACTTGGCTGTGAGAATTTGGAGAATTTTGGTGATGATATGTGGGAAGAATAAAAATGCTTGAATAGTTTGGTAAGCAATTGGACTGGGCTGTGGGAACATTGATTTATCAATCAGTGAGGGAATCTCTCTGATGAGCTGCCATAAAACTCAGTCTTTGGTACTGCCACATTCAGAGTTTTCACCACTACTTTGGATATTTATGAAGTCCAGAGAAATGAAAAATTAACTTATCATGTTGGGCTGATTGTAGTGGCCAAGTCTAAAATTAGCAAAAAATTCCAAACTCAGGTCTTTCCCCTGACCAGTTCTACTAGCTGCACATTTGAAAAGGGCATTGCTGTTAACTGTTAAAAATCAGTGTTATCAAAACTGTGCTGTGGTACCAAAAAAAAAGGAGGAGACAGAAGGAAGGCAGGAAAAGTAGACAGGCAGGCAGGCAGGCAGGCAGGCTACTTCTTCAAGACTTGCTTTGTTATATCACCTTTGGATTATATAACCTGGCCTTTTGTTTTCCAAGCCAAAATTTCTTAAGTTTATTGTCTCTGTTCGAGACCCACAACTCCTAGCTCATTTTCTATTCCTTAAAGGTGAAGCAACTTTAAGACTTTCTATGTCAATTTTGCCTGTTCCCTGATTCAACATCTCCTTGCACTTGTTCTATTCTAGTAAGTACCAAGCTTTGAATGAAGAGAAGCATGCTCTTACTTAGATGTTAGAAATGTATAGAAGAGCATAACAATACCTGAAGAAGAGCGCTGTTTCTATGTTAAAATACTATTGCTATGAATCAATGCCTTAATAAACACTTTCATAGGGAGCATACTTTTTCCGAGTTAGGTCTCCGAGGCATTGGGATCTAGCAGAAGAATTGCTTGCCTTGTTTGTGATACTAAATTGAAATTGACACATGCGTTTGATTTCTCCTGCTCAGTATTACAAAGCCTTTTCCTCATTTGATTTTAGTGTCTCCCTCCTAAAATATTTGCTCTAGTAAGCAAAAGCAAATATTAGGTTTTACATCCCATTTAGTGGAGTAAGAGTGATGATAATCTGACAACATTAGAGAACCAAATATTTCAGGCATATTTTTGAAAAGGATTTCCTCTTCAGATATATTGTCCTTAATAGGTCACCCGCCTTTTACCCCTCAGTTAATAGGTCTTCAGATTGGAGGAAAAATAGAAGCTAAACCCAAGTAGCCTATATTACTTAGTTTTGTTAGGCTTAGTTTATGAGTTACCTTTAACTTTTTCCACTCATGAGGGAAAACTTTCCTGCCTCATTAAATCTTTAATGCATTGTGCTGTATGCACACTACATTAATATGGGTGACATTGGGTTATATATTGCATAGTAACCATAATGTTCCCTGCAAACAAGCTGTTCCCTTCCCCGGAAGGTAAAATTAAAGCAGGAACTCGTGGGTAACAGTGACTCGGGTTGAATTTGAAGATCAGGAAAGTGAGGAGCTTAGCGTGTAACCGTCTACAGGAATGGATGGGTGCTCCTCCTTTTCCTGCCAGTGCTTTCTCAGTTTGACATTTGAATCTCCCTGAAGAGAATTTCCCCTAATACAGATGGAGTAAGAGGTCAAAGGCCAGGTCTTTTGGGACACTGTTAGACTGGACTATTCTCACTAAATTCATTTTCTCTATGTATTGAAAAGAAATACAACTTTCATCTCTGTTAAATATAGTTTAATCCTTCAAGTAAATATAAGAATTGCCTCAAAGTGAACTGAGGTTGCACCCTCTTTTACCTGTGAAGACTGTGATTCTCTATCCTATGAATGATGACATTTTAGTTCCTAAATAGCAGGAGTAAATGCAATGTTCTACTGGCTGTACATACAATGCTCTGTACAATGACAGAAATTAATATTTTCACCCCAATGGATTAATTTTACAGTTTCAAAGATAAAAGTAATAAGTCTAAAAAGTCCCAGGTTGTGGAAAACTAAGGTTATACACTGAAAATTAAAGTTATAAGCTATCAATATCATGTTACATGTTTTTAGAATCCAACTTCTTTAGTGTTAATGGATGAATGTGTTAATACAAAACTCTACCTATTGCAATTCATTAGCTCTCTTATTTGTTCTAGTTGCCGTTGACTCCTCATCAGAATTTAAGGATTTCACTTAAAAAACATTGACTAGTGAGAAGTTGCTAAGTAGAGAAAGAAAATCAGGGTTTGAATGGTGGGAGCATTGCAGAGATGAGGATTCCAGCAGGAAATTTTAGTTTAAGTAAATCTAAGTAGCAGAATGGAGAGAAATAAAGAGATACTAGATCAGAACTTCCCAGACATTCTCAGTTTTTGATATTCCAAGTCTTCTTAATTTTTTCTTTTACAATGTCTCTAGGACTGAAAGACATATCCAACAGTTTGATTTATTAACAAGTTAGAACCCAAAACTTAATAAATGTTTATGTTTTAACAATTTAATACTCATTTGGAAAACAATCCTCTTAAATGCAAAGATAATTTATTTCCTTCCTAAATAGCCCAGACTACTTAGTAATGCGACCCGTGTGCTTGTCAAGCAGTACACAAACCTTAGAATCAGTTTGGTTTCTGCTGCCCTTATTTTCTTTTCCACATTGATTTTTGTGCAGCACTTGCTTTTTATCACAGTAACTACTGACAACCCTGCTTAACAAAGATACGACATGGTCAAAAGTACGAGTAAACAAAAGCGCAGCTCAAAAATTTGAGAACGTCATTAAAAGGAATATAGCACTATAGGATTTCTAAGTCGTGAACTACCTCGAGCTATTTGTTCACTCCATGTCCAACAAATATAAAGTATTGCTGTGTTTCCTTCAAACATCTAACATATCTCACGTTGCTCCTGCAAGTCCACTGCAGCCCCTGGGAGCCCTTCCTCTGTACACGGTGTGAGAGCAGGGGGCTGTGCAGATCCTGGAGGATGTTGGAACCACACGGAAAACTGAGTGATGATATAGAGCCCAGAAACATGGAAGGATCTTCATCAGGGCAGTCCAAAACGGAAGTAATAATTGATGAAGCTTTCCCAACAAGAAGACTGAAGTCAGAGGAATGGATTCAGATGCTTGAGGAAGACATAGCAAATGTGATGTGACAATGGAAATGAAAAGTTAGACCCCAAAACAAAACAAAACGAAACAAAAAAAACCACCATTTTAAGAGAATAAGACTGACAAATCTGATATAAGGGATAAAGTGAAAAAAAAATATTACATTGAACGTAAGGTATCCAATTTTAATATAGAGAAGTAGAGCAATTGGATCGACTCAATTATGTACTTTGGGAAAAGAATCAAGTTTGGTGCCTGGGAAGATCCAGATAATGAGATTACCTTTGGGCATGTGGAATGTTTCAGACATTATTGCACAGATCCTCAGGAGGAGACAGAGAACAGGACTACAGATGTAGATTGAGGAAGTAGTTATAAATGTAATTGAATCCATGAGAGACAGGAAGGAAAGAGTTTTCCAAGAAAGCCTCTATGAAGGAATAATGAATAGGAACTGAGAACAGAACCTTAGATACATCTACATACTTGGTATCGAATAAGAAAATAATGCTTCTATGAAAGAGATTGAGGTATGACTAAAGCAAGAAGAGTATCAAAGAAGGTCAATGTAATAGAATATAAGGTTCAAGAGTCTTAAGAAGTGTCATATGTCCCATAATGACTAAGAATAAAACAACAAAAGAGCCATTAGTGGTTGCTAGGTAGAGTTTATAAATGATCTTTCAAGAAACACTTTTAATGGAGTGTTGAAGGTGAAGGCAGGTTGCAAGGGATGAAATAGAAAGGATGGATGGTTAGGAATAGAAAATGAGGATGATGCCCCAAATCTCAAAGTTTGGCAATGAAACAAATAAATAACCATAGATAATAACTAGAGGCGACAATAAAGTTAGTTGATGATTGACAGCCCTGTGCATATTTGATTTGACGGAAAGGGGGAAAATTAGGCTACAATAAAGGCTGTGGGAGAATCAGGAAGCCAATATGTAGAGGACCCAATTAAAGGTGGCATCTGGAATATGGAGAAAATGCAAAGAATTTTTCATCAAAAGCCAAAGGACAGGACAATATGTGTTCTGAATATATATATAGCTTTTTTTCCTCCAAAAACTGATATCCCTCAGAAAAGTTGTTGTCTTAAGAAGACTCATTACAAAGTCTCTCATACAATGGGGATATACTGTTTGGGAAGACACATTAGCTGGAAACAGCAGCAGGAAATAATTGATTTTATTGCTTATGAAGAGATGACTTTATGGAGTTGAAGGAAGAATAGAAGCAAGGAATTTAACAGAGAATAAATAATTTTATTGCTAGGGGTACACCTTCTAAATTACAGGATAAGTTCTTTCTAAAAATCACTTAAATAACATCTTTAGGATGAATGAAAAAGATAGCAATCTTAATCTTATACAAATGTGTATTTGTGGCTTGGGAAAAAAAACCTGGTAACTGTATTAGGCACATTTTAAAAGTTATCAGTTTTTCACACAACTTGGAAGTACAGTTGATTTATTTGTGAAAATCATTAGATGATTCTAAACATGGTTCTAATAATGCTAAAGCATGGCTGTCAATGATGCATGAAGGAGTTTGGAAAAATTGTTTTATAAAATATGAGAATAAAAATGCAAATTTTCATTGTTAATATTATTTCATTATCTCTCTGGAAATAGGTTGAATTAATTCTACCTCATTGGTTCATAGTTTTATTATCATTGATCTGCGTAATTCCCCTTCCCTGTTTCTATATATTCACTTGTTCCTTTTTCCCCCTTCCCACCTGCCATTCCTCTCCCATATTATACTATTTTATATACCATGTCTGTTTTATACTTTTTATAAATAGATAAGTAAATTACATTAATAAGCCAAATATTGTTAGTGAGATTATTTTCTATTTCATTTATAGTCTTAAAAGCTCAGCTTTTCAAATTAGATATACTTTGGCTGTTTTCATTGACAAAATGGGAGAGTATCTTTAATTCAAAGTTCCTTATACTGGGGCACAGATTATAATTTCTTAAAATAATTTAAGGAATTAAGAATTAATTTATCTTTTTTCACTCTTATGCAAGTGTATTCCAGAAAAATAATGCTATGTAATAAAAATTTTAAATATTCAAAATACATTTGGTACCTCAAAAGTTTTGGAATGCTGTGGACCTGTGCCCCAATGTCCTTCCCAAACTCAATCCCTGCCACTCACTCAACATTTTTATTAATTTAGAAAATTCGAAATTCAGTTCTCTTTGAGAGATATAAGACATTCTTTTCTGCTGCCTTTCTAGACACCTCTCACTGAGAAAATGCCTAGCTGATTTGAACAAGCATGCTATATGAAATTTGGATGCTTATCTTAATAGAACTAAAAACCTTTTATATAGGTTCACTCCTCATTATTCACAATAATGCCAAGTGTTATAGTCCAGGGGGATATTTATTATTTTGTATTTGAAAGAACGTTGGAGTTGGGCCATTTCTCAGTGGAGCAGGGGAATAAAAGTTTTCTGAATTTTAGTTCCTTATAGAGCTCCATGTAATGAGCTCTTAGAAGACATTGTGGAGCTGCAATTTAAAAACCCTGTTTAATAAGCCACAGCACGCTGTGTGTCATTCCCCATGGATCACCTCTGAGGAAGAATCAGAGTTCCTCCTCCATCCAGTGCATCGCTAGGAATTGCTTTCTGGCCAGGGTCTGACGTGAAAGGCCGCAGAGAGCCCACTGCTGCGAAAATGGGTCTCTGCATATCAGCCTGGAGGAAACAGCAGAATACAAATCATCAGCTTTGTTTTAAGAATGTCTTTATTTACAGTGCTGGAGTGGAATCTTAAAAAAAAGGAGGACTGCAGCATTTGCCTCGGGTCTGTCACTCACGCCTCCATTTTGATTCCTGTCCCACAAATGATTTTGCTTTCCTATTTCTTTTTTTTATTATTTATTACTACTAGGTTACAGTCAATGTCAGAAAATGAAAGGTGCAAGCCTGCATTTTGTGGAGCTTGGCATGTGTTTTAGAAGGAAGAAGTTTGCTTAATGAAAAAGGAATAATGTAGCATTCATTCAAACTAACCTTAGTTGAGTGCACAGGGGAAAGTATACCTGCTTTGTCAGTTTTGATCGAATTTTATCACAATATAAAATGATTTTATATTTTGTATAATATATAATATCATAATATAAAAATCTGCTGCTGTACATTTATTTTTATTTACAACGTGTCCCAGCTTAGCCTCTGGTTTATGTAAAGTGCATGTCAAATGGAATGATGTCTTTGCTGAAGGCATTCAAGCCCACAGAAAGTCAGTGACCCTCGGGGATGCCTCGAAATCTTCCAAATTTCACATAGATCCTCCTCTGTTTGGAAACTGCAAAGCTCAAACTAGAGACTCAGAAGATGACAGGAAATGCTGTGTCTGGTTTCATGGAACTTAACCTATTTCAGCAAGCCTGCAATACCGGGGAAAATAATACTGAACTTATGTTTGTGTCAGGCTTGCACTTGATGGTAAGGTTCACATAAAGGTTACTTCTAAAGAAATATCTGTCATTCCCACTTTACATTTCTGTGATTTCTGCATCTTCCAAATATGCTATCCTCTGAAACAATAAAATGATTTTAAAATGTTAAGTAAAATATGCCCTTCTCCTGTCCTGTAGTAACTGCACATCTCCTCTCTTGTAGCTCACAGCAGTTGGAGGGCAATTGACATTTACCATATCATATGACCTTGAAGAAGAGGATGAAGATAAAGAACACGTACTTCAACTTATGATTATCTTAGAGGTAGAGTATGGAGAATGTCATTTGTGTTCAACCATTTTACATCTTGATGTAATTTGCGGACACTCATGCTAGTTTTGACCTGGTTGATTGGATATTAATTTATGTACTTCTAAAGAAAGAGATTGTAACTAAGGGATGTTTTGTTTTATTTTATGCCATTCTTTTTGTTTCATCCTGAGACATATCTAGAAGACTAACTATGTACACTGGGTTGTAATGATAAAGGAGACCTTGAGGCCAGATGTGAAATAAATTTAAAATTGGGGAGATCCAGCAAAATGGCATTGGTTTAAGTGGGCACTCACCAGCTGTCTTGCAAAAAAATGACTGAGAGTGGGCAAGATCCTGCCTGATCCTGAGTGAGCTGTTTTGGGAACCCACAGAGCAGGAGGCTTCAGGGCATCAATCTGGAGGGAACTGGACAGAGAGATAAAAAGCCCAGGGGAAAACCATGAGTTTCTTGCCCTGGTGGCTGGAAACAGCGGGCAGCTAAGCCCCACCCTCAAGGCAAAAAGCTGCTGCGAACCCCCTGACTTCCACCAGCCACTGGAGTGAAAGGGAGTGTCCTCCAGGAATAAGAGGGCTGTGGTGAAGGATGGAGAGGGGTTTCCTCTCTGTGCGTTTGGTTACTTGGACCCCCTTTGAACTTTAGGGTGTATACCAGCTGGCAAGAGGTGGCCCTGGGAAGAGGGGATAGGCGAATCTGCTCAGGTAGCCTGATTTACCTAGCCAACCTGGGAGAGAAGAACTTGGGCTGGGAAATGGTGTAGTCAGGCAATTGACTAGTCTGGTGCTGAAAACTATCAAAATTCCAATTCCCCTAAGAGAAGCAGGCAGTAGGAAGCACTTAATAACCTTCCAAAGGCCCGGCTAGATAGCTCAGTGGATAAAGAGCTCGCCGGTGTACCACATGGGAGGCCCCGGGTTCGGTTCCCGGGGACCTCTCCGAGCGGGCAGATGGCCTTGAGAAAGGCAAGCC
>PVKH010033007.1:0-12077 GCA_004027955.1 Chaetophractus vellerosus | reverse complement strand
CAAAAGAGGGGCTTTTGGCAACATAGAGCAGGTAAGTCAGTTATAATGTAGAGTCTGTTGGAAGTATTTTTCTGCAAATATGTATTTGTTGATAAAAGAATTCCATATGTTGGGTTGAATCACCAAGATTGAATTAGTGATTTGAAAGGACTAGCTCAGTAGATATCAAGAAAACTGGGGCTGGCTCGATAGCCCAGTGGAAAGGGTGCCGGCATACCACATGGGAGGCCCTGGGTTCGGTTCCTGGGGACCTCTCCCAGCGGGCAGACCGCCTTGAGAATGGCGGGCTGCCATGGGCGGGCCAGAGCCGCCGTGGGCAGGGCAAAAAGCTGCCACGGACAGGGCAGGTCGCCTGCAAACGGATTGCAGCCAGCCACCCGCGAACTGAAGCAAGAGCCGGCCGTGAATAGAAGCAGAAGCCGCCCACAAGGGGGGAAAGCCGCGCCTGCACAGTGACCAAGTCTCGGCGTGTCCCCGCAACGGGGGGGAGGGGAGATATGTAATGAAATAAATAAATCTTAAAAGAAAACAGAAATGAAAATGTGAAAGAAATGTAAAGAGATGAGAAAAATAACCAAAACGTAAACTTTATAAAAGTTGAGAAACGTAGAGGCAAGGAAAAATGACCACAAATTAACAAAAATGGAAACTGATAGAAAAGAACTGAGTCCTCACTCTGACTAAACATACCTAAAAAGTTTAAATAAAATCACAAATCAATGTAATATAACTTAAATAACTAAATTTGAAATGTATTATTATTCAGAAATGAACACAGAGAATCACGTGTAATATCCAGTCTGCAGAATGTAGCCAATGAGTTTCTGAAGAAAGCCCAGGTTGTTATGGCTGGATGTCACTCAAAAATACTCATTTGCATCGGTATTATCCTCAACACCCTAAACTCTATCCCTTCTCAAATTTGACAAGAAAACCTTGAGCAGTGTTCTAAAACCAATCTTTAGTGTTCTGATTTCATGTTTGAAGGCCATTGGAGGTCGCCATGATGCTGTCCCTGATCAAATATGGGACAACAACTGGTGCTACCTCTGCACATTCTAGATCTATTGCAGCCCAGTCTCTTAGTCTGTTGAAAGTACCCATGCTATTACCCTGTACTTTATGTGTAACTCTTGGCAAACTCTCAAACCCCCAAGATACTCTAGGGAGGGGCTGCAGAGGCTTGAGCCAGACCAATAACCATAGTAATGGAATGCTTCCTGACTCCATCAACAGTTGAATGGAACTCAAAAAAAGTCATATTTATGTTTTCAGAATGATATAAAATTATCAAAATTCACCCTCATTAAACTACATGGATAGCCAAATAGAAATCTGGCACTGCAGGCAAGGAGGAAGGTAGGAGCACACACTATAGATTCAAATTCTAGATATTTATTATATGGAGTTGAAAGTTTTTTTAAGTATAAAATGAGATGAATGTAAATCCAGTACCTAGAAATATTTCCAAATACATTTTGGTTATTTACAAGTACTAGTTATAAATAGAAAAAAGAAAGATGATAAAATAATATACATCACCTACTTTTGCATTAGCTTCACAGTATACATATTCCCTTCAATTCGGATGTTGTAGGTCATCTGGCAAAAGAATAGGTTAAAAAGGCAAAGAAGAGTAAGGAGAATGTTAGAGAGGAAACCATCACTTTATATTAATGATAATTAAATTTTAAAGCACACTAATATAATACAAAAAGAAAATTTGGAATTTAATGTGGATTTATTTCAATGGAATTTAACCTTAAAAGAAATTTTCATCTTACATTTTTTATTTACCAGAATAGACAGCAAATTTATATATATCTATATCTATCTATCTATATATATATATATAGGTCCTTTTTCCAAAGAATTTTCAAAATTCTTATTAATTCTAAGTTTCAGTAATTCTCTTGGATTTTATTCTATATAGTCATTTTAACTGCAAATAATAATGACTTAATTTCTTCCTTTCCAATTATTATACCCATTTTTGTTTGTTTATCTGTTTTGTTTTTATTTTACTTCCTTTCCTTATTGCACTGGCTAATATTTCGAGGAAAATGATAAATAGAAAAGGTGACAGTGAACATCCTTGCCTCTTTCTTGCTTTCAGGAGGAAAGGTTTCAGTATCTCAACTTATGTATGATGTTTCTCTCAAAGGCATTTGGACCTCTCTACAAGCCAATTAGTATTTTTAATTATGAGATGTTTCAGACATAGAAACTTGAGATAAAATTATATAAAACACCATGTCATCAATAGCTATACCTGAAAAAGATATAGCATGTTAGTTAGCTTTAATTGATATTGTTTCTAAATTATATAGTGGTTACAGAATGTGAATTATATAGTTTTAATTCTTTGAAATTTGTTATGATTCTTTTACAACTGCAGGAGTTTATGTCTATTAGTTCAAACTTAATGTGTTGTTTAAATCTTCTCCCTCACTAATTTTTCATCTGCTAGGTTTTTCAATAACTGAGAGATTAATGTTAAAATACACTTATCTTAGAATTTATTTTTGTAGGTCTTTCAGTGTAAATAGATATACTCTTCATGTATATATATAAATATACATATAAACATAAACACTACTTTTATATACACATATATACATATATATGTTTAGATATAGATATTTAGCCAGATGCACAGACAATGACATACATATATTCATTCCATACACAGTTTAGAATTTTAATTTCTTCCAGGGGGACTGAACTTTTACTTATTTCATGATCATGTTCCCTAATTATCCATTTTTCCTTAAAGGCTCTTTCTGTCTGATTAAAATATGACTATGTAAGTTAATTATTGGTTACTACTTGTCTTGTATAATTTTTCTTATTTGTGTGTTTTTTCTGTTTCCTTGTGTTTTAAGTTTGTCTCAGGGTTACATAAATTCCAATATGAACTATCTGTATTTTCTAGTAAATTTAATCAATTATTTTTATTTCAATTTATTGGAGTTCCCTATATTACTTATACACTCTCTATTCTTCTAATAGTTTTGTTTAAAATTTCATATTCAATTTGATTTGTTTTGAACTATACATCTATTCACTATTTTTTCATCAGCTCCTCCTTTTGTTTTTCTCTGACCCAGTTTGAAATTCTGCCTGCTAAAGAACAACTTTATTATTTCAACTATGTTATTCTAATAGGAAAGTATTTAATATATCCAAATTTATGAATGATATTCAATTTGTACAAATGATTCTATAATGCACATGTCAAGTCAAAATATTGACGCTTTTATTTCACTATGTTCTCATTTCAATTGTTGATTTTGAGTGGCCTGCTGTTAGTCTATTTATTACTTTCATATAAGGTAATCTTTCTTTTCTTCATTGTTATCTTTAAGAAACTTTCTTTACTATGGTACGGTGATATGTAAAGGTGTCACTGGTTTTTATTTATTCTGCTCTTGATTCATGAAACCTGGTCTGAGGATTGAATTTTTTTTAATCATTTCTTTCATAATATTTGTTTTAATATAATCTCTCTTGACTAGTTTTTGTTTTCTCTCCTTCAGGAATGCCAATTAATCTACACTTAAACTTTCAATTCTATCCTATTTTTCTGTAAGCCTTTCATATGTTACATCTCTTTAGTCACTTGTGCAGTTTCTGATGTTAATTCTTGAATTTTTACTTTCATATTATAGTTTTCACTTCTAGAAATTCCACTCAGTTATTTTTAAATATGTTAGAATTTTTTATTCAATATTCCCTTCCAATGATTTACCTTCTTTATTAATTGTAACAATTTTAAATATACATATTTTATATTATGTTTGCTACAGTGACTCACTCTACAAATATTATTAATCCCTTACTATGTGCCTAGCACTGTTCTTGTCACTAGGGATATAGAAGTTAACAAAATAGACAAAATTTTGCCATTGTGAAGTAAGGCCTAAAAGGGGTCTTTAGTGATTTTGTTTTCCTAGTTCACTTATGGTGAATTCATTTGTAAGATATTTCCCTCTAAACAGATTCTATATTTACTTCTTAATATCACCATTAGTCCCAAAATATTTGTACACTTTTTAACAAATAAAACTACATCTTGGGGCCGGCTGGATAGCCCAGTGGATAGGGCACCGGCATACCACATGGGAGGCCCCAGGTTCGGTTCCCGGGGACCTCTCCTAGCGGGCAGACTGCCTTGAGAATGGCAAGCCGCCATGGGCGGGCCAGAGCCGCCGTGGGCAGGGCAAAAAGCTGCTACGGACAGGGCAAAAGCCACCACGGGCAGGGCAGGTCGCCTGCGAATGGAGCACAGCCAGCCACCCGCCAACTGAGAGCCAGCCGTGAATGGAAGCAAAAGCCGCCCACAAAGCGGGGAAAGCCGCGCCTGCGCAGTGACCAGTCTCAGCGCGTCGCCACAGCAGGGGGGAGGGGAGATATGTAATAAAATAAATAAATCTTTAAAAAAAAAACAACTACATCTTAAGCTACTGTTAAAAAAGCTTCACCACTTTTCTTTCCTTTCCTAATGAATAATTTGAATTTTTCAGGACTAGCTATACTATGTTTTACAGAAGATATATTGAAATTTGTAAACGCCAACCTCTATATTAGAGAGACAAGTAAGTAGTTGCTCAGGAAATAATTGCATCAAATTGCTGCACAAATAAAATATTAAGGTGTGGCATTTCAAGAAACACATTCACTCTTTTACAATTATCCTAGAATTTGGTAAAAAAATAAATGCTTCTAATTAATTTAAAGAAAAAAAAGGAAAACCTATAACCCTGATACCAAAAAAGAACTAAGATGGCATTAAGTGAATAGTTTTAATCACTAATGTATTTAAAATAAACATGTAAGAAGTATTAACATAACTTCTTTAAATGAAATGAGCATCATTCCACTTAAGGAAGCCATAGTCTTTCTTAACAACAACAACGATCTAACAATACCGGTATTCTCCAAAACAGAGCAGGGGGTGTGAGTAGGAAGAGAAACGCTAGAAAGATCAGGCCAGAGATCCTTGAAAAGACATCCAAGAGGGCAGCAGGTTTTTGGAGATGAACATCAGCTTTGATATCCCACACACTGCACCGTGTTTCTATGAAAAAAATGTAACGCTTGATTCATTTTCAAAGGGGCTTTTCCACCTAAGAAAAACGATGCATAAATATAAAATTCTGCAAGTATGCATGGTTGGAAAACGTCAGGTTGACCTCTTAGAGGCAAGATATCATGTCATTTTAAATTATGAAACACGTTAATGGTTAATTACTTCTGATTCAACTCCCCCACTTGTTTTTGACTCTGTTTTCTTCGGAACTGTAATTTGCACACGTAGTCTTTCAGAACCTGCAAGGTGCAAAATGTTTTTATCAGAGCAACACCCATTACCTCATCTAAATCCAAAATCTGAATTCTGTAGGTTTCCTCTCATTTTTGCTATATTTTCAAATTCTCTCAATTCCCTACTTCTTTCTAAAATTACAAAGAGAAATAGAAATATTACTTTAGGAATATTGCCTTTTGGGACAGGTTCTAGTAATCATGGGGCAACAGGCCCCCGCCTCCCATACAAATAAGCTCAGATCCTCTTGGCTCTTCCACCACGGGGTCTAGAAGTGGGGGTTATCTTCAATATCATTTAAAAAAAATTGCACAGAACGATCAGAAACTCAGATCATTAGGCTTCCATTTGAGCGGTGGACTCCCCCATCCTTTCTGTGGTCCCAGGAGGAGTGGGGAAGCCCCCACCCATTAAAATTAATTTTGGTCAGGAAAGGCGGCAATGGGAGGATGACACGGACTTAGGGAGTTGGAGCCTCCACTGGAAGACGCCGTGCCAGGAACCCCAAGCCTCACCCCGAAGAGCTGGGAGAGGACAGCTGTTATTTCCCAAGGACAGGGAAGGGATTTTGCCACTTACCATGATCTGCTCGGAGCCTGCTGAGCCCCGTGAGCAGAAGCAGGAGCCTTAACATGACTTCACCGCCCGGATCCCTGCCCGAATACTGGCGGTTGGCCTGGCTAGGAAGCAGTTGGGCGCACGAGGATACCTCGCAGGGCAGCGCATCCGGATGAGGCGATTGTGAGCTCCCAGGAGCGCTGACAAAGTGGGTGGTGTGCGCTCTTGCGCAGTGCCGGGTGGCTGCAAAATCTCTTGCAGGAGGAGATTGATTTCGTGTATCCTTGAGGCTGGAAAAAGGCAGAACCGCATAAGAAAGGCAGGGTCAAGGAAACCGCTAATGTACAGAAAGATTCGTATACACTTTTTAAAGAGAACTTTAGTTGCACTATTATATAAAACAAAATAAATAAGATACAAATCACAAGTGCACACCCCAATTAATATCCAAATCAACCAAGTTTAATTGGCACTCACATCCACATACAACCTGCGGAGCCCCCAGTTTGCCCCCTGCTAAACCTTGCCTTGAACACCATAGACTAGTTTTGTCTGTTTTTGAATGTTATGTAAATGGACCAATCACCACGTACTCTCATGCTTGAGTTCCTTCTATGTGATGATTGTGAGACCCATCAAGTTCTTGCAATGGTGGTTTTTGTTTTGTATTGTTTTCATTTTGTTTTGTTTTACTCTTTGGTGTGCATTGAAGGAATATGCCACCTTTTGTTATTTTACTTTACTATTAATGAACGTTTGGGCTGTTTTATAGTTTTTGCTATAAAAACAATACTGTGCTATAAAATTTTTGTACATGTCTTTGGGTGAACATATATATGGATGTCTAATATATTCTTAGTGTTAAGTTCCTGGATTATGTGTTTTGATCGATATTTCTAAAGAGTTTTCCAAGAGGGTTATATTTATTTATACTCCTGCCAGGAGTGCATGAGAATTCCAGTTTCTCCATATTTGTGGCTACTGTGGTATATTTTTCTCTCTATTTCATTTTAACCATTTTAATAGACCTGCATTTTGGTTTTAACTTGCGTTTTCATGATGGTTTACGAAGTTTAGCACAATTTTATATGTTTATCATCCATTTTATGTAGTTTCTTTTGTAATTTCCTATTTGAGACTTAGTCCATTTTACAATTGGGTTGCCTCGTCTCTTTTTATTATATGTAGAACCTGTTCATGTATTCTAGAAAAGATTCTTCTGTTAAATATAGTGACTGCAAATTTCTTTTGTATGGGGACTTCCTTTTTTATTCTTTCAAAGTACCTTTTTATAGTTGATTATATATTTTACAGTACTTCACTGAGTTATAAATTATATTATTCAGTAAAATGCACAAATCTCAAGTGTAAGCTCAACTTCTGCACTTGAAAAATGCCAGTAAACTGCCACACGGGTTAAGAGATGGGACATTTCCATCATCACCAGAAGTTTGACTCAGGTCAGTCAAAACGCCCCCAGGAGTAATCACACTCCCACATTCTGACTTCTATCACCATATATCAATTTTGCCTGTTCATGAATTTTATATCAGTGGAATTATGTGGTATTATCTTTTATGTCTGGTTCCCTTTTCTGAGCATAATGTTTTTAAGATTCATTGATACCGTGGTGATACCAATAGTTTGCTCCCTGTTATTTCCAAATAGTATTCCATTGTGTGAATTCTACAGCACTATATGCACCCATTGTATTTTACACACCCATTGATTGTTGACCTATTAACAGTATTTTGATATTGTGAATGAAGTTGCTATGAAGATACACTAGAGTGGAATTGCTGGGTCATGGGATAGGTTTAATAGAAACTTTATTAGAAATGCCAAAGAGTTTTCCAAAGTGATTTTAATTTTCATATCCCTAATAAAGTTCTATTTGCTCCACATTATCACTAGCAGTAGGTATTGGTTGCTTTTTAATTTTAGCCATTTACCAGGGTGTGTAATGGACACGCATTGAAGTTCTCAATTGCATTTTTCTAAAGATTATTTTATGTTTAAAAAGCTTTCCCATGCTGTTAGTAATTCAGATATCCTTTTTAGAGAACTATTTTGCCATGATTTAAATTGGTTTGCCTTTATATTATTCGTTTTAGGAGTTCATTATTAATCATCATGAAACTTTCACCTGATCTATTTATTGCAAATGTTTTCTCCCAGTCTATGAAGGTACTTTTGGATGAGGAGACCATTTTAATTTTGATGCAGTCTAATTTGTAAACTTTGTTTTTCCTTTATGGTTTTCTTTTGTGTCATTTCTAAGAAACCTTTGCCAATCTCAAGTTTACACAATGAATATATGTTTTTAACCCTCATACTTTCAGCACTCACATTTAGGACTGTGATACTTTTTGCAGCAATTTTTGGGTGTGGTGTGAAGTAGAGATAAATATTTAAATTTTCATTTCTATACAGATATTAAGTTGCTCCAACATCAATTATTGGAAAGACTTTCCATTTCCTTTAAATTTTTCCCATAACTTTGTAGTAAAGAAATTAATTCTATATGGGCCTATTATTTTCATTTTTTAATTCAGTTCCATTGGTTTGTCTTTCTTTTTGTCAATAATACACTAACCTTATTTTTTCTGCTTTAGAATAAATGTTAAATTCATGTAGTTTAAGTCTGTTCAAATCAATTCAAATATGTTTCTTCTTCAAGATTTTCCTGGCCATTTGAGGTGGGTTTTTTTTGTTTGTTTGTTTTTTGTTTTTTTTTAACATCTATTTAATTTGGAATCAGCTTGTCACTTTTAACTAAAACCTGCTGAGATTCTGATGGGGATTGCACTGAACTGATAAATCAATGTGTGGAAAGCTGATATTTAATCTTCTAAAACATTTGTATTGCATCTCTATTTATTTAGATCTTCAGTTTCTCTCAGCACTGTATTCTACTTTCAATGTAAAAATCTTGCATGTCTTTTGTTACCACTGTCCTTAGGTATGCAATGAAATGATGTGAATGGTGCTGATATTTTGATTTCATTATTCAATTTTTTTGTTGCTAGTGTGTACACATACAATTGATTAGTGCTTATTGACCTTGTATCCTATGAACTTGCTAAATTCCACATTTGTTCTAGGACTCTTTCATATATGCCTTTGGACTTCTGTGTGGACAGTCATGGCATTTACAATAAAAACAAGTTTATTTCTTCCTTCTCAACCTTTCTTTTGTATAATTTACCTCATGTTACTGCATGAGAGTGGACATCTTTGTACTATCCCAATCTTAGAGAAGGTTTGCATATAACATCACCATGTATGATGTAGGCAGTAGGATTTTTGTAGATACATTTAGTCAAGTTCCAAAAGAAATTTTTATTCCCAATCTGGTAGCATTTTTCACGAGATGGATTTTTTTCATACATGTTGAATTTTAACAAATGTTTTCTTTCTGTGTAAACTGTGATGATTATATAGTTATCACCATTTTCTATGAATATTGTGAATGAAAATTCTTGATTTTCCAGTGTTGAAACAATCTTGCATTCTTGGAAAACTCCTTAACTTAGCCATTATTTATTATATTTTTTATATTTTGTTCGATTCGATTTTTCAATATTTTGCTTAGAACTTTTGCTTCATACTCTTAACACATATAAAAAAACATAACTTTCTTTTATTGTAATGAACTTGTCAATTTTTGCATCAAAGATATGCTAACCTCATAAAGCAAATTGGAAAGGGTTATCTATTCCTTTATTCTTCAAGGAGTTAGTTTAGTGTTGGGAATATTTCTTCCCTTTGTGTCTTGAAACCTAGAAATGGAGCCTTTTGGACCTAGAGTGTTTTGATTTTTTTGTTTTTACTTTTTTTGTGTGTGTGATAGCGATTTACCTCTGGATCCAATTTCTTTAAAATTATTCCGATATTCTCCTTCTCCTTGTGTCAGTCTTAGAAAGTTGTGTCTCAGAAGGAATTTAGACATTTCTTCTAAGTTGTTAAACGTGTAGGCACATATTTAATCTAAAATTTCTTTAAAATAAATAAATAATTAATTTTAAAAAAATATGTAGTCGTGAACTTGTTCATAATAATCTCCCCTCTTTTATTACCCTTTTAAGATCTGTAGATTCTGTAGAGATGGCCCTTTTTCATTCTTGGTATTGATAATTTGTGATTTCTGTCTATATTCATGATCAGTCTTTCTTTGAGTTTATTATTTTTATTAAGCTTCTCAAAGAACTAACCTTTGGCTTTCTTGATTTTCTCTAGTATATGTTTTCTATTTCATTGGTTTTTTTTTTTTAAGATTTATTATTTATTTATTTCTCCTCCCTCCATTTTTGTTTGTTTGTTTGTTTGAGTTTTTTCTTTTGTTTTGCTTTTGCACTGGCTGTCTGCTCTCTGTGTGTTCTTCTATGTCTGCTTATCTTCTCTTTAGGCTGCACTGGTGAACAATCCCGGGACCTTCTGGAGAGGAAGCTCCCTGGTCTGTGTCTCTTCTTGTCTCTCTTCTGTGTCTCTTTTTGTTGCATCATCTTGCTGTGCCAGCTCTCCACGCAGGCCAGCACTCCTGCACAGGCCAGCTCTCTGCTAGGGCCGGCTCGCTGTGCGGGCCAGCTTGCCTTCACCAGGAGGCCCCAGGAATTGAATCCTGGACCTCCTATATGGTAGACTGGAGCCTCGTTGCTTGAACCACATCCGCTTCCCTATTTCATTGAGTTTTAATATTGGGTTTATTATTTCCTTCTTTCCACTTTAGGTGCAATTTGCTCTTCCTTTTCTGGCTTCTAAAATGAAAGTTTATTTTAGTCAATTTAAACCTTTCTTCTTTCCAATATATGTATTTAAAGCTACGAATTTTCATCTATATTGTCCTGCTTTAACTTCATCACCAAATTTTTATATATTGAAATTCATGTCTTATTTTGATATACTCTACTTTTTTAGTATTCATTTCAAAATATTTTCTGATATTCACTGTGATTTCTTCTGCCCATGTTTTATTTAGCAATATATTGCTTAAATTCTATATATTTGAGGGTTTTCTAATTACTTTTCTTCTAATTTAATGTAATTCCATTGTGTTCACATATCATACTCAGAATGATTTCAAGGCATGACAATTTATTCAGACAAAAGTCATTACCCATTATATGACCTATTTTATTAAACGTTCCATATAAACATTAAAAGACATGGATTCTTCAGATCTGAGTTGTAGTATTCGATGAGTTTCAATTAGGTCAAGTTGGATAACAAAATTTCAAATATTTTACACATGTGCTGATATTTTTGTCTGCCTTTTCTTTCAATGTATCTGACTAGATAGCAGAATCTATTATTAGTCCTTTGCAATATATCAATTTTTGTATTTGGAAGATTTGTTATTTTGTAATACACATTTAGGGATATTTTTCTTCTTAATGAGTTGGCTCAAGCATGTCACTATTTAGCTGTGACAATATTCTAGATCATTAAGTCTATTTTGTCTGATATTTCCATTGCCAAATTTGCTTTATTGTGGTTAGATTTTATAAAGTATATATTTTAATTGATTTCTTTTCAAATTGTATCTTGATATTTCAAGTGTGTGTGTTTATAAACAGCATATAGATGGGTCCTGTTTTTATGCAATTTGACAATATTTGGCTTTAATTGGATTAATAAGTTCTATTTCATTTACTGTAATTATAGAGATATTATTTTATTACTCTCACCGTGCTAGTAGTTTTCTATTTTTTCTACCTACTTTTGTTCTTTTTTTAAACTTCCTTACCTTCTCTTAAGTAATGGAAGGTAATTTAGGATTCCATTTCATGTATTTTCTTTGGTTTTTAGATATACCACTTGTGAATTTTTGTTTTTAGTGATTAGAAATTATATTATAGGGGCCGGCTCGATAGCCCAGTGGATAGGGCGTCGGCATACCACATGGGAGGCCCCGGGTTCGATTCCCGGGGACCTCTCCTAGCGGGCAGACCGCCTTGAGAATGGCAAGCTGCCATGGGCGGGCCGGAGCCGCCGCGGGCAGGGCAAGAAGCTGCCACGGACATGGCAAGAGCCGCCACGGGCAGGGCAGGTCGCCTGAGGATGGAGCGCAGCCAGCCACCCGCGAACTGAAAAGCCGGCCGTGAACAGACGCAGAGACCGCCCACAAGCGGGGAAAGCCGCGCCTGCGCAGTGTCCAATCTCGGCGCGTCGCCGCAGCGGGGGGAAGGGGAGA
>PVKH010033006.1:0-12082 GCA_004027955.1 Chaetophractus vellerosus | reverse complement strand
CGGCCAGGTAATTGTGCCCAGCTGTTGGGTCCAGCAAGCCTGGGGCTAATTGCATCTGCATCAATCAGCAAGATTGGATGAAGAATGGATGACGCTGTTATCCATTCAGTTGACTGCTTATAAAAGGGAACTGATTTCAACATTCGGAGAGAATTTCCCAGCTCGTCCGTTTGACAGCGAACTTCTCCCAGGAACTCATTGACGACCCTTCATCAGTCTTTCATCGGAGCAAACTCATCGAGGACCCTTCATCAGTCTTTCATCGGAGCCCCTGGCTTGCAGCCTGCCGGCAGAACCTGGACTTGTGTATCCCCACGGTCACTTGAGAGACTCTTATAAAATCTTATATTTTTAACAGAGATCTCGTGTTGATTCTGTTTCCCGAGAGAACCCTGACTAGAACACCTGCTAACATAGCATCAATTCTGAAGCCCAGGGATCAAGGAATAGTTTCGACTTTCAAGTCTTATTATTTAAGGAATACATTTCATAAGCCTCTAGCTATCATAGATAGTGATTCTTCTGATGAATCTGGGCAAAGTCAATTGAAAACCTTCTGAAAAGGATTCTCCATTTTAGATGCTGAACATTCATGATTCACGGGAGTAGGTCAAAATGTCAACATTAACAGGAGTTTGAAAGATTTGATTCCAACTCTCATGGATGACTATGAGGGGTTCAAGACTTCAGTATAGGAAGTAACAGCAAATGCTGTGGAAACAGCAAGAGAACCTGAAGTAGAGCCTGAACATGTGACTGAATTACTGTAATATTATGAAAAAAACTTGAATGGATGAGAAGTTGCTTCTTATATATGAGCAAAGAAAGTGGTTTCTTGAGATGGAATCTACTCCTGGTGAAGATGCTATGCACATTGTTGAAATGACAAAAGATTTAGAATATTATATAAACATAATTGATAAAGCAGCATCAGGTTTTTTTTTTAAGATTTATTTTTATTTATATATCCCCCCCTTGCTGCTTGTGCTTGCTGTGTTCATTTTGCTTTTGCGCGTTTCTGTGTCTGTTTGTCTCCCCCTGCTGCGGCATCCTGCTGAGTCAGCTCACTGCGCGGTGGCTTGCCTTCTCCAGGAGGCCCCGGGAACCGAACCCGGGTCTCCCATGTGGTAAACCAGAGCCCTACCAATTGAGCCACAGCTGGTTCCCCAGGGTTTTTATTTTTATTTTTTTAGGAGCTACCAGGGATTTGATCCCCGGACTTCGTACATGCGAAGCAGGCCCTTAACCACTGAGCCACACCCACTCCTCAGCAGCATCAGGGTTTGAGAGGATTGACTCTAATTTTGAAAGAAGTTCTGTGGTGAGTAAAATGATATCATTTTGGGGGAGCGATGTGGCTCAAGCAGTTGAGCACCCACCTCCCCCATGGGAGGTTCCAGGTTCGGTTCCCATTGCCTCCTAATGAAAACAAACAGTGAGCAAAACAATGAGCAAAGAGATGAGGGAGCCAACTCAGGGGATCCAATGTGGCTCAGTGGTTGAGCGCTGGCCTCCTGCATATGAGGTCCTGCGTTCAATCCCCAGTACCTCAAAAAAGTATATATATATTTTATTTTATTTCATTTCATTTCATTTCATTTCATTTCATTTCATTTCATTTCATTTCATTTCATTTTTCATTTCATTTCATTTCATATCCACCCCCTTTCTGCTTGCTCTTGCTGTGTGTGTCCATTCTTGCATTCCTCTCTGTCTGCTTTGTCTCCCCCCCATTGCAGCGATGCGCCGAGACCAGTCACCACGCAGGCGGCTTTGCCCCACTTGTGGGCAGCTTCTGCTTCCATTCATGGCCGGCTCGGCTTCAGTTCACAGGTGGCTGGCTGCGCTCCGTTTGCGGGAGACCTGCCCTGCCTGTGGCGGCTTTGCCCTGTCCATGGCGGCTATTTTTGCCCTGCCCACGGCGGCTTGCCCTTCTCAATGCGGTCTGCCCGCTAGGAGAGGTCCCCAGGAACCGAACCCGGGGCCTCCCATGTGGTATACCGGTGCCCTTATCCACTGGGCTATATGGCCGGCCCCTATGTATCATTTTAAACAGCACCACTTGCTACAGACAAATCTTTTTTGAAAGGAAGAGTCAGTCGATGTGGCAAACTTTCTTGTCTTATTTTAAGAAATCGCCATAGCCACCCAACCTTCATCAATCACTACCCTGATCAGTCAGCAGCCATAAATATTGAGCCAAGACCCTCTTCCAGCAAAAAGATTATGACTCACTGAAGGCTCAGGTAATGGTTAGCATTTTTTAGCAATAAAGTATTTTATATTAAGATGTATATATTGATTTTAGACAAAATGCTGTTGCACACTTAGTAGACTACTGTGTAGTGTAAACATAACTTTTATATGCACTGAGAAACCAAAAAATTCATGTGACACGTTTTATTTGTGGTGGTCTGGAATGGAACCTGCAATATCTCTGAGGTATGCCTATGTTCCTTTCCCTATACCTCCTCAAAGTGGTTAGTTTGGGGTTTGACAGAGGAAAGACAAATACTATATTAATAGGAAAAAAATAGAGGGGGCCCACTGAGTTCTCAGCAGGAGAAATGAAAAAGAAGATCCTAAAGTCTTCCAAGAGACAAAATAGGTCACATACAAAAGATCAGGAATCAGAATGGCTTCAGACTTGTATTAGTCAGCCAAAGGGGTACTGATGCAAAATACCAGAAATCTGTTGGCTTTTATAAAGGATATTTATTTGGGGTAGAAGCTTACAGTCACAAGGCCATAAAGCATAAGTTACTTCCCTCACCAAAGTCTGTTGCCACATGTTGGAGCAAGATGGCTGCTGATGTCTACAAGGGTCCAGCCTTCCTCTTCTTCTTAAGGCTCCATGGTCCCAGCTTCTTCCAATATCAGCTATAGGCTGGGATAAGTTTTGTCTCTCTCCCAAGACTCATTTCTCTCCAGGATCAGCTGCTCTGCTCGCTCTACAAGACCAGCTGTAGACTATCAGGCTAATGGCTTGTCTCTCTTCCTGCGGCCTATGCCATGTCTAATGGAGCCTTCTCTCCTTATTTACATATCTGGTTCTCTTTGTGTTTACTTCCCGGGGCACCAATATCAAAACTCTAACTTTCTCCTCTGCCATGTCATTTTCTCTGTGAGTCCCCACCCACCAAAGGGTCAGGGACTCAATGTCCTACTAACATGGCCCAATCAAAGCCTTAATCATTTTTTAATCACTCAAAAATGAAACCTCTGAATTTTTTTTTAGGTTTCATATTTTAATGTACAGTTGCTTTTTTTACTTTATTTTGTACATTTAATAGTTGAAAATATAAAAAATTAAAAACTAAAATGTAGGGCCGGCCATATAGCCCAGTGGATAGGGCACCGGTATACCACCTGGGAGGCCCCGGGTTCGGTTCCCGGGGACCTCTCCTAGCGGGCAGACCGCCTTGAGAAGGGCAAGCCGCCGTGGGCAGGGCAAAAAGCTGCCGCAGACAGGGCAAAGCCACCATGGGCAGGGCAGGTCCCCGCGAATGGAGCGCAGCCAGCTACCTGTGAACTGAAGCAGAGCCAGCCGTGAATGGAAGCAGAAGCTGCCCACAAGCGGGGCAAAGCCGCCTGCACGGTGACCAGTCTCGGCGTGTCGCCGCAACGGGGGGAGACAAAGCGGACAGAGAGGAACACAGGAATGGACACACAGCAAAAGCAAGCAGAAAGGGGGGGGGGATATGTAATAAAAAATAATAATAATAAATAAATATTTTAAAAAAAACTAAAACGTAAACACAGATGAATAAATATATACATTTCTCAATTAAATGTACTGGATACATATAAAAAATTTTTGAATCAAACAATATGTTACACAATATATTTGGCTCATAGTAATGCATTCATACAGTATTTGTCCTTTGTGTCTGGCTTGCTTTGCTCAACATAATGTCCTCCAGGTTCATCCATGTTGTCATATGCTTTATGACTTCATTTTTCTTCTTACAGCTGCATAATATTCCATCATGTGAATAGACCAAAGTTTGTTTATCCATTCTTCTGTTGATGGACACCTGGGTTGTTTCCAACTTTTGGCAATCGTGAATAATGTTGCTTTGAACATTGGTGTGCAGACATCTATTCGTGTCACTGTTCTAGGTTCTTCTGGGTATATACCCAGTAGTGGTATTGCCGGGTCATGTGCCAAGTCTATATTCAACTTCTTTAGGAACTGCCAAACAGTCCTCCATAGTGGCTGTACCATTCTGCATTCCCACCAACAGTGAAGAAGTGTTCCTATCTCTCCACATCCTCTCCAACACTTGTAGTTCTCTGTCTTTTTAATAGTGGCCATTCTGATAGTTGTGAAATGATAACATATTGTAATTTTGATTTGCATTTCCCTAATCATGAATGATATTGAACATTTCTTCATGTGTTTTTTTGCCATTTGTATTTCTTCTTTGGAGAAATGTCTATTCAAGTCTTTTGCCCATTTTTAAATTGGATCATTTGTCTTTTTATTGTTGAGTTGTAACATCTCTTTATATATCCTGGATATTAAACCCTTATCAGATTTGTGATTTCCAAATATTTTTTTCCCATTGAATCGGCTGCCTTTTCACCCTTTTGACAAAGTCCTGTGAGGTACAAAAGTGTTTCATTTTGAGGAGGTCCTATTTATCTATTTTTTCTTTTGTTGCACGTGCTTTGGGTGTAAGGTCCAAGAAACCACCACCTACTACAAGGTCTTGAAGATGTTTCCCTACATTTTCTTCTAGTATTTTCGGTCCTGGCTTTTATATTTAGATCTTTGATCCATTTTGAGTTGATTCTTGTATAGGGGGTGAGATAGGGGTCCTCTTTCATTCTTTTGGTTGTAGATATCCAGTGCAACACCATTTGTTGAAGAGACTGCTTTTTCCCATCAGCGTGGGCTTGGTAGGTTTGTCAAAAACCAGTTGACTGTATAGGTGAGGGTTTATTTCTGGGTTCTCAATTCTATTCCCCTGATCGATGTGTCTGTCTTTATGCCATACCATGCTGTTTTGACCACTGTAGCTTTACAATATGCTTCAAGGTCAGGCAGCAAAATTCCTCCCACGTTGCTCTTCTTTTTTAGAATGCTTTTGGCTATTTGGGTGTACTTACCCAACCTCTGAATTTAATACAATCTAATACACCCAGAGGAACAGACCAGTTTACAAGCATAATCCAATATCTATTTTTGGAATTCATAAACAATATCAAACTGCTACAAGACTCATCTGCAAAAATACTAGAAACCAGAAGACAATGGAGCAATGTCATCAAGTATCTGAAGAGAAATTATTAACAACCTAGATTTCTTAAGCCAGCCAAGCTATCAATTAAATGTGAGAGTAGAATAAAGTGATGTTCAGATATGCAAAGTTTCAAAAGACTTATCTATTATACTCCCTTTTCAGGAAGAGAGTGAAAATGTACTCCACCAAAATGAAGGAGTAAACCAAGAAAATAAAATCATGGGATCCAGGAAAAAGTGTATCCAAGCTACGAGATAAATAGAGGAAATTCCCAGGTTGATGGTGAATGGAGATCCTGGGATCATTGCTTTGTGGAAGGCCTAGAGAGCAAATATTTCAGATTGAAGCAGGAGGAGAAAGGGATCCAGGGGGCATAGGTCTAAGAAATAAATGGAAACTGATAAATTATGATTGTATTTGAGTATATTGAGAGGAGATTTATACTTCTGGAAAATAGTACAGAAATAAATTGGTAATAATTCACAGATAACTAAGTAAACAAACAAGAAGAAGTGATAGTTATTAATTCCAGGGGTAAAATACAAGAAAGGAAATGTGAACATAGTGGAGCAACTTGTAAGTAATATTTACATATTTGTAAAAATGTAAACATATGATGTTGATCTAACAAAAATAACATTACTATATTAGGAGGATGGAGAAAGGGGAAGTACATATGTACTTGTGGGGAGGAAGAGAGAGTTAAATTCTCATTTAAAAAAAAATAGAAGTCAGTAGCCAATATCTGAAACTGAAAAATCCAGAAATAGCATGATACAGAGAAAAAGCAATAAATTCCAGAAGATACAGCTAAAAGAGTTGTAGTCATCTTTAAGCAGCAGAAAGAGGAGTGGGATAAAGGTCACTAATTTTCATTGTAAGTACTGTATAGAACTTGTATGTACATGCATAACTTCCACAAAACCAAATAAATAATAAGTTAAAAAAAAAACAGCCACAAAAATGAATGAAATAGCCAAGGAAGAGGTGAGTAGAGTGAGAAAGAGTCTAAGTACTGATCCCTTAGAAACCCTTCATTAACATGTAACTAGCTGATAGAGAAGCATCCCCCTCTCCTCTACCCCCAACTCCCAGTGAGAATAAATTTGAATTGAGGGGAGTAGATGTAGCTCAAGCAGTTGGGTGCCAGCCTCCAACATGGGAGGTCCCAGGTTCGGTTCCCAGTGCCTCCTAAAGAAGACAAGCAGATGCAACGAGCAGATGAAAAAAGCAGACACAGAGAGTAGACAACGAACAGATGGGTAAGGGAGCCACCTTTGGTGGGGGGAGAATAAATTTGAATTGGGAGAAGAAAGTGTTCATAGAAAGACTCAGGAGATCTAGAGACAAGGATGCCCAGGATAAGAGCTTTGCACTGGGAGAAGGTTTTAAGTTCTGGGAGACCCAGAGCTGGCTAAGGTCTCCATTTTTGAAGAGCTACCAAAGATGGACCAAAAATTTCCTGAGGAGGGACTCTAAGGCACTTTCTCCTTCACCTTGGTCTTCACCTGGACTGGGTGATATCTCATTCCTGACCACTGGTGTTCCTGTATGTCTCCTTGCCCCCACTGAGCACCTCCTCCCCAGCCTATCTGCTTCTCTGAAGACATTATGAGCAAAACTGTCATCTCAGGGCAGCCCCTTGTCCAAGATACCTCTGCTTCTCCCTTGGTTCAACTGAGTTGCATTTATATTATTCATACATACATGAAGTCCACCTCCTCTCCACTCCTTTGAGAGAAGCCGGGGGATAAGGCAAGTTTTCCTGATGAATTCCCATTCTCTCTTCTGTCTCCCACTCCCTCCAGCCCACTCCCTACTTACCAAGAACCTCAGTTGCATGGCTCTGCCAACTATTTTTCCTGAAGCAGTCTATGTATCAGTTCCCTTGAAGTATTCCCTTTCTAGTTCTTCCTAAGTCCTTTGATCAAAAGTTCAGCAGCAAGAAGCTAATACCTAGCAGGGTCTGGGCTACCCTGTACTACCCTGCTGGAAATATGCATTGCTCCACCCCTGCCAAACCCAAGACAGGGTCTGAAGGTCTTACGATGGGGCCATCTATTAAAGTGTAGCCTCAATTCAGCAGCAGCAGGACCCTGGGGGAACATGTGGCTCCAGGTAAAATGAGTTCTCTTAGTGCAAAGTGACACTCCAGAATCTTCTTCACCCATTGATATCTGGACTTGGGGGAATTCCAAGCTACCCTGAGGCAGGGAATCACATAGAATCTTTCCAGTCCTTGGATCTCTCTAGTCCTGAGAACTTTATTTTGCCTTTTCCTAACTTGGGGTACCACCTTTCAAACTGTGATCCCTTGATCCTGCTCAGACCTCTCCAGCTCAGTCCATATAATTCTCTTACCTGCTACAGGACTGTAAGTCTAGCAGACTCTGATGAGAAATGGAGAAACATCCCCGTTTCCAATGGACATGGTCTCCAGCTCCAAAGCCCGTGGGAATGAGGAGGCTGAGGGGAGAAGGGATGAGAAAACCCAAAACAACAACTATATAGAAAGAGGATCACATGCACATCTGGATGATGCCTTGTTCCCTCTACTCCCATATGCTTAATACAGAACCTGCCCTGCTGTGGCAGAGCATGGGCTGCTGATGTGGAGTGACCTCATGTGTGTTATAAGACCACTGACTCTAGAGCCAGGTGGCTGACTTCATATCCTGGTCAGACCACTCACTGTGGTTCTTAACATTTTTTTTGCATGCCTTAGACCCTTTGGAATTCTAGTGAAGCCTATGTACCTCTTCTCAAATGATGTTTCTAAATACATAAAATAAAATACATGAGATCATAGAGGAAACCAATTATAATGAAATTAAATTATCAAAATATTTTAAATGTTGTGGTATAGTAATATGTAAGTGTATCTTTATCAATGCTTAAATAAAAAGATCTAGAGGAAAAATCTAATAACTATTGTAATTACAAAGGGGTGATGAATGCAAACAATATTTCGACATGCCTCTAACAATTGTAATACAAAAGGAAAACATCTGTTTTGTATCTGGCACAGATACTGCCAGTTCAGTGGTTTGTTGCCTACATTCATAACCCAAGGAAATGCTTAATTTCTGTTTTTTTTTCCCTTCCTAGTTCATAGAAACTCTGAGTTCTGTGATCCACAGACCCAGGTTTAGAATCTCTGCTTTGTGTCCTTGGGTAAGCCACATAGCTTTTCTAAGCCTCAGTTTTCTCCTCAGTCCTTAGTGTTCAACACATTCTTTGCACATTCACTCTCTCATACTTCTAGGCAATTATTTCACACCCTTTTCCCTCCCTCAACTTCCATCAATCCTCACTCATCCTCCCTCTCAGCTGCTTCCTACTTCACTGAGAAAATTGAAGCAGTCAGAAGAGAACTTCCATAGCCTCTCACCATATCTACCTGCCTTCCCCATCATCTGCATCTACCTTCTTTGCCCTTGGCCTGTTACTATAGATGAATTGTCCATATTTTTACCTGAAGTCAATCCTGAATAGATCCCCTCCCCGCTAGCTACTCAAGGACACCACTCCAGCAATCCTCCCTTCTCTCCTATATTATCAAAGTTTTTAGGATTTTCCCAAATAATTTCCACCAGCATACAAACATGCTGCTATTTCTCCCGTTTTAGAACCGTCTCTGATTGTTTCCTCTGTCAACTAATTCCCTATTTCTTTGCCCCTGTTTTTTACAAATTCAATTTTTTTTTTTTTACATTCTCTGTATATTCCTTTTCTCCCATTCTCTTTAAACCCACTCTGGTCAGGGTTTCATTCCCACCATTTCACCGAAACTGTTCTTGTTAAGGTTACCAATGAGCCCACGTTGCTAAAGCCAATGGTCAACACTTTTTTTTGAAAGATTTATTTATTTACTATGTTTTTATTTATCTCCACCCCCCCCCCATGGTTCTCTCATCTGTCTGCTCATTGTCTTTGCTCGCCTTCTCCAGTAGGCACCAGAAACCTAACCCAGAACCTACCACATGGGAGGCAAGTGCCCAATGGCCCGAGCCACATCTGCTCCCCACGGGTTGCAGTATCTGCTGGCTTGTGGCATCTGCTCATTTTAGGAGTCTGCTCGTTACAGCAGATGCAGCATCTAGCTCGTCTTCTTTAGGAGGCACTGGGACTGAATCCAGGACCTCCTATGTGGGAGGCGGGTGCCCAACTGGTTGATCCCCATCCACTTCCCAACATTTAAAAAAAATAACAGCTTTACTGCAGTATATTTCATATTCCATACAATTCACCCATTTGAAATGTATGATTCAATGTGTTTTTAGTATGTTCACAGATATGTGCATACATCACCTCTGTCGGTTTTAGAACATTCTCTTCATAATGGTCAATTCTGAATCTTCATTTTACTTGACCCATTAACAGCATTTGACACAGTTGACCACTCCTTTCTCTTTGAAACACATTATTCACTTGGCTTTTAGCATATCACAAGCACTTGGTTTTCCTCCTTCCTCACTGATCTCCCTTTTAGTTGGCTTTCTTTTCTTCCACCTGAACTCTTTCTGGAGTTTGTTGTGCCTCAGGGCATAATCCTTTAGGCTCTTCTCTATCTTCCTTCCAGTATCTTGGCTTTAAATACCATCCAGATGCTGCAGACTACCAAATTTACATCTCCAGCCCAAACTTGTATGTACCTCCCCACATGGATCCTAATAGGCAACTAAAAATGTTCGTAACTAAATTCCCAAGCTTTTCTCCAACTCTGCTCTACCCAGTTTTCTCTATCTCAGCTGGTAACAATTTCATCCTGCTAGTTATTCTGGCCCCAAATCCTGGAGTCATCCTCAATGCCTTTTCTCCCTCACACACTATGTTCAATTCATCAGGAAATCCTGTTGGCTCTACCCCCAATATATCTAGAACCCCATCACTTCTCCTCACCTCCTCTGCTACTCCCTGGTCCAAGCTGTCACTCTCTCTCTTGGATTATCGTAATAGTCTCTTAACAGGTCATATGGCTTTTATTCTTGTCCCCCACAGTCTATTTTTGACACAGTAATCAGAGTGAACCTTTAAAAATAGAAGTGACTTCATGTTACTCCTCTGCTTTAAAAACCCTGCAGTCACTCCCCATTTTACTCAAAGTAAAATCCAAAGTCCTTACAATGGCCCACAAAGCCCACCATGACCCACCCCTCCTCCTTACTTTCCTGACTTGATCTCTTACTACTCTCCTTCTTGCTCTCTTTGCTCCAGCTACACTGGCTTCGCCTTTTTCTCAAACACTCCAGGCACACTTCTGATTTAGGGAGTTTGCTCTTGCTGTTTCCTTCTGCAGTACAGCTTGGCCAATCCCTTCACCTCTTTAAGGGTATTGCTCAAATTTCATCTTCTCCAGGAGGGCTTCTCTGATCTTTCTTTTTAAAAAATTTTTAGATGTATTTATTTACTTTATTTATTTATTTAATTTATCGCCCTCTCCCCAAGATGGTTCTCTTATCTGTATTCTCATTGTTTGCTCACCTTCTCCAGGAGGCACAGGGATCCAAACCTGGGACCTCCCATGTGGTAGGCCGGTGCCCAACTGGTTGAGCCACATCCACTTCCCTGACCTCCTCTCTTAATATGCAGTCAACCCTCTCCTCCCCACTTTCCCACCCCCAAACACTCTTAACCTGCTCTATTTTTTTTCTATAGCACCTATCACCTTCTAACTTACGCTATAATATTTCTTATGTTTATTTCTCTGTTTATTTATAGCCTGTCTCCCTCCTCTCTAGAATGAAACTCCCCCAAAGCAAAAATCTGTTCATTGATGTATCCTAAGGATCTAGTATAGTGCCTGGCCCAGAGTAAATGCTCAATAAATAATTGTTGAATGAATGATTGAAAATGTGGATAAGTATACTGACTCTAAAACGTTATTGTAGGGATTAAAAGAGAGAACATGTAAAGCTCTTGAAACACAATGGACACACAACAAATGTTAGATCCCTACCTCCCTTCTCCCTTCCCCAAATATCTTCCCCACTTATCTGCTCTTATAATACTGCTCCATCCCACCTCTCCAGAAATTTTCACCATTAGAAATTTTTCTGAATTAAAATCCAGGAAAATTCTGCAGAAGTTCACAGGTGTCATTTGAGAAGAAAAGGAGGCCTGGGAGACCATCTTTACTCATTAACACATGTTTATCAGATCAGCAAATTATTATGCAGCGAAACAGAGAGTTCTGAAGAGATGAACAGGCAAATGTTTTAGTTGTTGGAGTTGAAGGTTTGTTGCACTGATTTTTAAAATCAACTTTATTGAGGTATAATTTACATATAATAAAATATTCATATTTGAAGTGTCAGTTTGATGAGTTTTGATAAATTGTGGAGGTAATTTTATTTGAAATGGAGGCCATTAAGGCCACCTGGGATTATGCAGGTCCAGAGATTCAGCAAAGGGATTCTGTTTAGGAAGAAGAGGGGCAACATCAAGACTTGGGAAATGTGATGGTTAGGCTAATATGTCAACTCAGCCCGGTAACTGTGCCCAGTTGTTTGGTTGAGCAAGTAGTGGGCTACTTGCAATACAAGGACATTTATGGACTTTAGTCATCAGTGAGTTTACCACATAGATGGCTGATTACATCTACAATCAACCAGGGAGATTGCCATCAGCAATGAGTGAGGTTTTATCCAATCAGATGAATGCCTTAAAAGGGGAAGTGATTTCAGCATTCAGAGAGAATTTTCCAGCTTGTCTTTGGATAGCCAATGTTTCCTGGAATCTCCATCAGACCTTCATCGGCGCCTCTAGTTTGCAGCCTGCAGATACATGATCACATGAGAGCATTTTAGAAAATCTCATACTATTTACAGATA
>PVKH010033005.1:0-12079 GCA_004027955.1 Chaetophractus vellerosus | reverse complement strand
GAACTTCACATGTTCACTGGGAGATAGCTATTGAAAAGAGTTGATACTCATGTTGATTGGTCAGCATATTCTCATCCTTTTAGGAACATTTCTATGGTTAGCTAAATTACACAGGCCAAGAGGAGAGGGGTGGTATTTTTTTTTTTAATTTTTTATTAGAGAAGTTACGGGTCCACAGAACAATCATGCATAAAATACAGGGTTACCATCTGCCACCTTGCACTGGTGTGGAACACTTGTTAAAATTGATGAAAGCACCTTTTTATAATCGTACCATTAACTGTTGCCCATGAAGGGGTGGTATTTACCCTTCTAGAGCAAAGGCAGAGGATGGTGTTTAGCTCCTTCCATTTTCTGTCAGTTCTCCTTCTGAAGCCTGGCAAATACACACAACCTCAGTAAAACCCGTGTGCTTGCCATGCAGTCGGAAGTCCCAGTGTGCTGACATCACCCACCCCATCCACCACCCCAGCCTCAGGCAGCGTATCACTGCCCTTCAGCGGCTCTTCTGTCGAAATGCTGGCCTGCCACTGCTCAGTTATAAGGAGAAGATTCCCTGGCAGGTTCAGAAACATAGAAAGAGGAGTAAGTTGCATGGGCTGAGGAGCTGGTGTCCCTGAAACCCATGATGCGTCGGTCTTTATGGTGTTACTACTGGCAGTGCGGGAAAAACCACCACTGAATTTTATTCATTGCTTTTCTTCTTTTGTAGGTTTCAAGCAGATGTTTCCTACATCAAACTATTCTTTCTTTTTTCAGAGATTACTGTAAAAAGGTTGTGCATATTGCTTCTTTTGATTAGTTTGCAGATTTCTTATCAAGAGGTACCTTGATAAGATCTCCAGGTTCCGCTTACTCCACATTGATTCAGGAGACCCCAGTAGCGACCATTTATTAATTGCTTATACATACCAGGCGGTTTACATGTGTCATTTTGTCCCTGAGCTGCAGCACAGCCCTTCCCAGTGGGCATTTGGGGAGGGGGCCTCAGAGACCCCGACTTGCCCAGGTCTGTGTCGTAAGTGCTGCACAGCTGGGCGTGAGCTCGGGTCTTCCTAACATCCCTGTCCTTGTGTTGTTTGATGCAAGCTCATGTCAGTTATGATGGGTGAAATTTGACTTTTATAACCAACTTATCTCCAGTTCTTCAGGCAATTGGACCTAGCACCTAGTGAACTGACTGAAAGAGCCACAGTACTGATTCAACTTAATATATATGTGTGTGTGTGTATTACATGTGTGAATTACTTAAATATGTGTGTATGTATATATGTAAATCTACAAAAAGAATAGATTTTCTATATATAACTTGATTAGGCCATTGGTGCCTTCACCTAGAAACAAATGAAAATCCACTTATCTCCCTACCACCCTAACCCAAGTATTTAATTTTGTCATAGCATTTGAACTTGTGCATACCTATTTTTATACAGTTGTCCTCACAGTGTACTTCAATTTTTCATTATGCTTTTTCAGACAACATTTTGCTGGATGGTAATTTTCCCAAGTTTCTACATACTACAATAATGATTTTTATTCATTATTGTAATATGAACAATGCAGTTACTTTCTGATTTTTAAAATATAATTTCTCTGTATATAATGCAATATACATACATTGTAGAAACATTTGAAATTTACCTAAATATATGAAGAACCCAAAGACTTTATCTCAAACAAAAATAGTGTTATTATATTTGGGGGTATTTTTTTCCAAGCTTAAAAATAACTTATAAATATTCTTGGTTATGCAGGCACACATGTCATTTATTGTATACAAATTGAAAGCATACTATCAAAACAGTAATTTTCAATTAATATTTGCATGTTTCCACAAAAGAAAAATTGGGGTAGATTTCCTGCTACTTTGCTTTTATGTAAGGACACTCCCTATTGTGGGAGAAGGCAGGAATTTGCAAGGATTTTAAGACATTTCTGAGTGTAAAATTACTTCCTCTCACACGCACTTGCCTCCTTTAGCAGCATGTATTGTGTACTCCTTGCCTACACACCAGGGAGCAAGACCCAATAACAATGAGGGGAGGGGACCTCCATCTAAAAGCTAAAGCTGGAGGAAAAGCTGACATTCCATGCCACTGAGGTGGCTTCTGAACACAATCCCAGCCTGGCATTTAGGAATGCTAAGTACATGATGGAGAAGGGTGGGAAGGGCCTATTGATCGTCCAAGACAGGAGTTGGAAAAATGAATCTTACCTGCTCCTTTGGTGTATATTACAGGGTCACATGTTGAATTGGGTATGGAAGCTTAGTTTCCAAATGAGTCAATTGCTACCATAGCAAAACGCATTTCCTAGATCAGCTGCTCTCTGCTTTAATTCACTGTGAAACAGAAGATTTAGCGTAGGTTAACTGTATTTTCCCCACACAGTCCTACATTAAACGTTTTTTAAAATGTGAAGTACTTTAAATATGTAGAAAAGTAGAGAAAATAATATATTAGATACCAAGTATTCAATGCACAGGTTTAATGGGTATTAACATCGGCCCCATTTGCCTCAGCTCTCTCTAAGATACCACACTTCATTGATAGCGTTGTGCTGAAAATAAAACACACTTTTAAAAATGGGGTGTGTGTGTGTGTGTGTGCGCGCGCACGCGGGCGCGCAGAGTAAGTTTATTGAGCTAAAGTTGCAGCAATGCGGGAGCAGCACCAAACGAGGTTTTAGATGCGAAAGGTGAATCCAGGAGTTGAGTTTTTGTCGTAAGGAAGACTTGACCGAGGCTCAGGTCACATTTCTGAAGCTGCTATTTCCAATACACCCAGTCTCCTGGTTGGGTGAGAATTGGGAAGATCTGTAGAGAGAGACTCAGGAACAGTTTTGTGCGGTTCAGTAAGAGTTTGTGAGCGTCTTGGCTCTAGGTAGCCAGTGAGGAACTAACTTGGGCAGTGTGTGATCAGGGAAACAAGGGCTTGGGTCTGCCAGTAACAACTAGAAAGGGGAAAGTAAGTGAGGGCCAAAAGGGGATCCTTATAAATTCATGAGGACTAGTGGGAGAACTTTAACCCAGGGGAGGGAAAATTGTTCAGTAAGTTTTCCCGGCTGTGTCTTGATTAGGCCATTGGTGCCTTCACTTAGCCCTGATGACTGGGGGTGATAGGCACAGGGGAGGCACTGCAGGCTGGGTGAAGTTGACAGAAGTTTAGAGAAGGGGTAGCCCTGTAAAGTGGGTGCCACAGTCACTGTGGATTTCTCAAGGGACTCCCCACCAAGGGATGATCTTTTCTAACAGAATTTTGGCTACAGATGTGGCACTTGCTTGTCTTACAGGAAAAGCTTCTACCTACAGAAAGAACATACAGACCATGACAAGGCAATACTTATCTCCCAGACAGGAAGGGAGTTGGATGAAGTCGATCTCAAAAGGCCCTCGAGGTGGCGGGAACGTCCAGGGTGCAGACTCCAAATGTTGAGCGGGTTTATACGGAGGGCAGAGGCTGCAACTTACAGCTGCTGCTTGAGCTGCAGATTTTAAATTTTCCCATCAATACTTTCTTGCAAGATTTTCAAGCTTACTAGGAGCCCAATGGGTTTGAGAGTGAAGGCAAGTGAGGACATCTGAAGGACAAGTAGACCATTGGGGCTGACCCAAAGTTCAATCTGGGGACCTTTATGCCCTCCTTGGCCCTCCAGATTTACGAGATCTGGGGCTAAGCATAGTCTGCTGGACTTGTACAATGTCATTTAAGGACGACCCTTGGGGAGCAATCGGCACAGTGCAGAGAGGGAAGGCAGGCCGGCTCGGCAGGTTCCTATAGCTCATGTGCTCCATACCTGCCCCTTGACGAGTTATAGTGTCCGCTAGCACATTTCGTCAGGCTTCCCCTGAGTCAGCTCTGCTAAGTCCTGCAGTTTTCACTACCATTGCAGCCTGGGGGAGCAAAAGACTGGAGAAACCCACTTACCAAAGCTCGCTTTTCATGGACTAATCAAAGGAGGTAATGAAACTTTGGTGTTTCCAAAGCATGCCAAAGTCATGGGCTATTCCAAAGGCATAGGGACTGTCCATGTAAGTGGTAAGTGCTTTACATTTTGCCAAGCGTAACTGCTGCGAGTTCTGCCTGCTGAGCTGAGGAAGCTTCAGGGAGGGGACCATGTTCAACGATTTCCCAAGAGGTGGTTGTACAGTTTGGCATTATTTACGAATTCCAAAAAAAGATAGTGGATTATGTTTGTAAACTGGTTTGTTACTCTGGGCATATTAGATTATATTGGATTCAGAGATTTCACTTTTACTTGATAAATAATGATTAAGGCTTTCAGTGGGCCACATCAGTAGGACATTGAGTCCCCGCCCCCTTGGTGGGCAGGGGCTCACAGAGAAACCATGCCATAGAGAAGAGAGGTTGGAATTTTGAGCTGGGGAAGCTGGAGCCAGGGAAGTAAACACATGGCAGAGAGCAGAGCAGCTGAACCTGGAGAGAATCGAGCCCCAGGAAAGAGATGAGACTTATCCCAGCCTACAGCTGGTATTGGAAGAAGCTGAGACCACAGAGCCTTAAGATGAAGAGGAAGGCTCAACATTGGCAGCCATCTTGCTCCAACATGTGGCAGCAGACTTTGATGAGGGAAGTAACTTATGTTTTATGCCCTGGTAACTGTAAGCTTCTACCCCAAATAAATACCCTTTATAAAAGCCAACAGAATTCTGGTATTTTGAATCAGCACCCCTTTGGCTGACTAATACAGCTGTTATTCCATATCCTACAACTAGATATCCCTTTTTCTTACAAAGGCAGGATCTGTCTGTGAACCAGACATTTCAGGTTCTTTCAGGAGGGTTTCACTGAGGTCTGGTCTTGGACTGAGAACTGACTCAAGAAGGGTGACACAGTTATGGGGCTCAGGGTCATCTTTGGCTGGCAAATCAAGGAAGAAAGTGGCAGGGTTGAGAGTCTTAATACGCTCAATTGAAATATTAGGGTTGCTTAACGGGAGGTTCTAGGTGTGCCAGGAGGCTTGCAAAGAAATGCTGGGTTTGTTGGCTGTTTAGCAGAGTCTCTTCTGTATGAGGCACAGAAATTGTGAGCACCAAGGCTAGGGTTACTTCAGAGACTGCCCGAGCCACAGTCACAGTGGCAATGACTACATGTAGGCAGGAGGGAAGGCCCGGAGTTACTGCATCCAAGTTCTGGCTGTAGTAGCCTATGGGGCAGTAATGATCAGCATGCCTCTGGGTTAATACCCCACAGGCATTCCCTCCTTTTTCTTTCACAAACAGTTGGAAGGGGAGAAAGTAATTAGGAAGCCCAAGGGAAGTGGGTTTTAATAGAGCTTACTGCAGAGACTGGATTGCTGAAATGTGGGGTCAGAGAATGAGAAAGGTTCAGATTGGGAGCTCTTGAGGAAATCACAAAAGGGCTGGGCAATGGAAGAAAAGGAGGGGACCCACAGACAGCAATATCCCGTGAGTCCAAGGGCAAGAAGGATTTGGGGATGAGTATACAACTGTTAGTGAAATCCTTCCCTTTGTTTGAAAATCGATAGATGCATGAAACCTGGAAAGGAAGTCTCACCCTAAAAGACAAGTAACAGAGCAGGAGGAAAGGAGAAAGGAGTGAGTTTCTGTAAGGCTTCCAAGTACAAATTGGAGAAGTTTAGAAAGGGGAACAGAGAAAGGACAGGTGGTGATCCCAACAAAAGTATAAAGCTTGGTACTCTGGCACTCAGGGCAATAAAGTGGTGTTTAGGACAGACGGAGTAGCCCCAGAGTCAATGAGGACAGAAAGAGGACAACCAGAAATGGTAATTGGAATGCACCCGAGAGGAGTGGCTGAGATGATAGTAGCCCCATAGATGTTCATTCCCCTGGAGCACCCTCATGCTGAGAAAGCAGTGTTGAAGGGCAGGTGGAGTCTGACTGACGTCTGGTGGAGAAGGATTTTTGAAAAATCGCTTTTGGTGATATTTATGGGGGTATTCATTTTTCCAGTGCCCAGGAAATTTGCAGTAATGACAGGCTCTTGCTCTGGGGGCAGGTGGGAGGCAGCCCTGAGGGTGATTAAAAGAGGATCTGGGTAATGGGCGCCCCTGCAGAGACTGGAGTTGACTTAATTGGAGCTGCAGGACTTTAGTCTTTTTTTCTCTTTGTTCCAAATGGAGGGAGTCCTGAAATTGGGCAGTGGTTTGAAGGAGGGCTTGAGTATCAAGTATTTGCCAGTCTGCAATGTTGTATATGACCAGAGTACAGAGTTCAGGAAGAAGACCTTCTAAGAGCATGGCATGATAATTAATAATAGCTCCCTGATGGCTATGATTGAGTCCTGAGTTTACATCATAATCTTCAGTGAATCTGGTGTAATATTCATAGACAAGCGCCCCATCCTTTTGCTTTATGGCATGGGTCTTTGAGAGGTCAACAGGTCATGGAAAGGCTTAAGGATGGAGTCTAATAAAATTTTTGTCATACACTGAGCTGGATCTCAATGCTCCTTGGGAGTCCATTGTTACTTAAGATAGTATTAAATATCAGATATGTCCCCAGTAGTGAAACAGTGGAGAGCATATCCTTGGCCAATAGCAAGTTGGGTTAATTGAAAGAGGTAGGGGACATCTGGCTTGTAAGTGGGACAAAGAGTTTCAAATTGCTGGAGAAAACTAGCTTGGCCTTCTTGGGGGTTAAGGAGACACTTAATGAACTGGCCAGGTCACTTTGAGTCCTTGGAGCATACATATAACAGGATACTTCTTTAATTTTATTTTCTTCATCCCAAACAATGCAGGATTTGATTTTAAAGGGAAACTGAGGAACAGGGTTGGGGTAAGGTAGGTTAACTTTGGGGATAAAAAGAGGGAGAAAATGATCAAGGTTAGGCAAGGGGGGGTGAGGGGGCTTAGGAGTTTGGGGCATGGAATCCAAGCTACAGATTTTACTTTCAATTGTTTCACAGAGGTCTTGAGTTT
Organism: Chaetophractus vellerosus; assembly: GCA_004027955.1. NCBI lineage: Eukaryota > Metazoa > Chordata > Mammalia > Cingulata > Chlamyphoridae > Chaetophractus > Chaetophractus vellerosus. Next base: position 5,155 of record PVKH010033005.1, on the reverse strand, counting down.
CTGCTTTAAAATCTTCTACAAGGTTATGGGTTTCTGTCTTAAGGCCTTTTACAGGATCATGAGTTTCAGTTTTAAGTTCTTTCATTTTTCTCTTTAATAGATTCTAATTGGCCTTTGTGCTCACACTTGCTGGCTTCTAAAAGCCATTTATTAAATGCATCCCATTTGGGGAGCTTAATGGAATCTTTTGATGAGCTCAACTTTTCCCTAAGATAATTCAGTTTGGAATGATCAAAACATTCCCATTGAGGCCAGGTAAATTTGGGGTCATCAGAGGTTCATTTTGTGCATTTACTTAGAAAAGTTCAAAAATTGGGCCCCAAATTAGAAAACATAAAATGAGCAGCCATTCTTTGAGGCCCTTCTGGAAAATTGATTGATTGACTGTTTCCCATAGCAACTATTGAGAAACAATAAAAAAAAAAACAAAAACAGAAACAGAAGATAATTCTCTTACCTGATGGCTAAAAACAGAGGCTGTGATAGAGGGGTTGACCAGATTTTAGCTCAGCAAATGGATTTTGACCTCAACTGCAGTGTGGCAGGAGTTCAGAGATCTGAGAGGAGCTAGCTAATGAGCCAGGTGACAAACTCAGAGAGGATAGAGCACAAAGGATCCCTTCATATACGATGCTTGTCTCCTAGGTGTTGGACGTGTCATCCTGGTGTCCACCTTCAGATCCCACTTCTGACACCAAGTACTGTTGTGCTGAAAATAAACAGACTTAAAAAAAAAAAAAGGAGGGGGTGCAGAGTAAGTTTATTTAGCTAAAGTTGCATTAATGCAGGAGCAGCACCAAATGAGGTTTCTGCTGAAAAGTTTGAGTTGGAGGATCAGCTTATATGGCTGCTTGAGACAAAGGTAAGTTATGAGGGGAACAGGGAGGGATAATGGAAGCATGATTTATGCTTGGTATGTGTTTTCCGTGTTTTCCATGCATTGCATATATTACAAGGCTATGGGGCTGTTTGAGCAGAGTATCCTTGAGGCCTAGTTCATTAATTAGCAAGAAGGGTGTTGATGTAAGGTTGTGGCTATCTGGTGAAAACCAGCAGGACTTGCTGGTGTCCACTTGAACTTCTTGTTTCAGTTTTTCCTCTCAGGCTGGGGCAGGGGTTTTATCAGCACTGCAAAGGGTTATTGGTATGTCAGCTTGCTTCAGTTAACCTCCACTTCTTCTTAAAACTCTCTGGATAAAAATGGAAGCTCAAGCAAATCAAGATGGTTAGTAAAGTTATTTATCATTCCAATTTCACAATGGGTATGTCCTCCCTAACACAATTTTGGAATAGCTTTGGGGATGAAAAGCATGGGATAAAACCTCTCCACTGTGGCCAGGCCATCCTTCCAGCCTCTCCACTCCATGTCCTGCTTTCGGAATGTCACAGTCAAATGAGCCAAAGTTAGCCTTTAGTGGGTACATCACCCATGGAAGAGAAAACAAATGGAGAGGTGAAGTCAGGTATTGCCCAAAGCTAGTAGGGTGACTAGGGGGGGAAAGGGGGTAGGGAAATGGGCTCAGTTAGATGTTAATTGTACCATCTGTGAGTGTGTCAGAAACCCTGATAGACTCAAAAGGATGTTTTCTTTCATCACATTTAGAGACAAGCTGCTTCCTGAATTGGGTGAATCTTAAGGCTATGGTTGCACATTTAAAAAGTGAAAATTGAGGCTTTTCTCATTTCTTGCCTCTCTCTTGAGTTGTGGGAATAATTCATGACAACTCAGAATTTGGATCTGGGAGTAAACCCGTTCGATGATTTGTCTTCATTGCATTTGGGGGAAAAATAAGCCTCATCAACCGGGGCCTGATTTTCAAGAGCAGCATCATTCAGGTACTTATTATCCACTTTGAGAAATTTCTAAGTCTTTTGCTTTTCACCCTTTCCCCTCCTACTGGGTTTTGGCCATTTTGCTGCTTATTAGGACTTCCACCAGTAGGTGTGGAGGAGCAAAAAGAATAGCTAAAGCATTAAGTTTTGCTTCATGATAGTAACTCTGCAAAAGACTCAGTGGGGGAGAATTTGGAGCCCTTTGCCTACAATGAGGTTCAGAGTTATCTGTTGATTATGGTTTCATATGCCCTCCCTGTCCTCCATTAGCACTGATAATGAAGAGTTGACTTGCAGAAAAACGGGATGGAAGGGGACTGCAAAATACAGCTGAGAATTGCACTGAGCCATGACTTAAACATGGTGCTGCAATATGATGCTGTAATGAGAGGGAGCCTGAGTCCATATGAGTTCACTGAAGTATCAAATTGGTGTGAAATCTTTTTTCTCACCCAGCATAGATAAGGTACATATTTCAGGAGAGGTTCTTGGTGGAGGTGAGACTTTGTGGTGGGGGGAGGTTCTAGAATCACCTGGGGCAATTTTTTCAAAGTCTATGTGCTGATACCTCTTCATGCCAAAATTTGAGAGGAGATCAGAATGGGCACTTTGGAAAAGTGTCTAAGGTAATCATCCTATATCCCAGAGTATAAAAGAGATGCCATTGATTTTTCATTGGCCTGATCTAGAACAATGAAAATAGTTAAAGGGAGTCCAAAAAGGTGAAAAGAATCTGAATGCTCAAACCTGAAGATAAAAGGCTCCCAAGGTAGTTAAATAACTTTGTCATATGTATAAAAGGTTATTTGTGGGATGCTGGCTCCCCCTGATCATTCTTCATACTCCTGACAGCATGATCTTCCAACATGCAAAGTGATTATGCTATACCGCTACTCAGTCATTAGTTATGTGCCCTGCTCCCTTCTCCTTTTTAAGAGGGTCTTGAATGTAAGACTGTACCTTCCTTTCCTGACCCCACCAGCCTTCTTTCTCCTTCCTCTTCCAATTTACATAAGCACCCGTCAGTTCACCAAGACCTTGAAGTGCTAAGGAGATTCTAGTTAAAATAAGGAGGGTCGTAAACACAAGATATCATACCTAGAGGGTGTCCTGCAGAGCTCAGAGCTATACTTCTCCTCAGTTCTGTAATGTGAGAGAGCATTTGATGCATTTAAATCCACATTTCACATTCTACTTACATTTCAGTCTGTTCACAATAGTCTGTTAGATTGTCTTCCAGCTTCAATCACCATTTCCACAACCATTGTTCAGATCCATATTGTTTCTCTTATCTGGGCTATGAACCCCTTAACTTTTAATGGCAATAATTATTCTTTTAACAAATAAAAATTAATTTAAAAAGTTAACTGGACATTTATCTCCCCTGTTTGAAAACGTCTCCTGGAGCCCTATTGTATAAGATTACAGTTGGCCCTAGTCTCTCTTTTCAGTTGCTCCCCATCCCCATTCCCTTATTCCCTTTTCTTCATTCTCCACTACAGCTACATTATCCTCTTCTTATTCCCACAAACACTTGCCTTTGCACATGTTTCTCTCTTGGTCTGGAGCCTCCACCCCTCTCTTTTTTGCCAAGTAAACTACTCAGTTTTAAGACCCAGCTAAACTTACTCACCTTTGTGAAGCCTTGGGTTCCTTCCTGCATATTTTCCTTGTGTCTGCCCCTATACTTCACTTCCTTCTAAAGATGGTAGTTAAATCATTCTATTTATGGTTTTTCCTTTCCTTAGCTGCACTCCATTAGGTCACCTATTTCTATGTTATGTTTCTGAGCGATATGACAGTGGCAATGACAGTATTTGGCAAAGCAGAAAGGAGAGAAGGGGACAGGTAAGTGAAAAGAATCCATGTCTTATGCAATGGTTTCCTATCCTTACTATATATTACAACTGTCAGAATATACCCTTAAAGACACAGATTCTTTTATTTTCTTGATAAAGTCTTCTTTTCATGTCTGTTTTCTCTCCTTGGTGAATTGAATAGGACAATGTAGAAACCTCAGGGATCACTTCGCAGCTTTCCATAAAGTGGCAAGTTCCTTGTTCCTTGTCTTTGGCACCACTTTAAATCCTCTTTATTCTTCAGAGTCAGTCACCTCTAAAGTAGGAGGCACATATACCCTCAAGTCTTACAAAATTGGAGGAATAAAAGGAAAGAGAAAGACCCAAAATTATAATATTTTGCTCCATTTTTGAAAGGCTTTCTTCACTTTCCCTAGTCGTAGAAAGGGAATGGGGGAAGTTTATCATTTCTTCTCAAAAGATGGCTTTCATATTTTTCCCATGATAATTCCATGTGTCCTTGGTACCTGTAGGGGTTGAAATAGAGGGCAAGAGTGGTCATGTGGCTAGCAACATTAATCTTTATACTTTCTGTTGGTACACCAGACTGAGGGAAAGAGGTAGTGCGGTAGGATTAAAAGAGTATAATTTGAGGATCAGACAAACCTCAATTTTAATTCCATTCTGTCATTTACTGGCTGCATGAAGTAGATAAAAATGAGTCACCTTTCTGAGCCTTAGTTTCTTTACCTGTAAGATGGAATATTTTCAAAACATCTGTAAAATAGTAGTTGCTTGGGAGATGTGATTAGCTTTTCTTATCTTTGCATTCATATTAACTGACACACAATAGGGCTCAATGAGCATTTGTTGAATAATCTTGACATTGCTCTTGTCACTGTCTTTCCTAGTAAATTTCACTTTTTATAGAAGTGCTTTTTTTTGTTCTTTTAATTTTTTTATTTAAAAAAAAGGTTTAGGTTACATAAATGTTACATTAAAAATATAGGGGATTCCCATATGACCCACCCCCTTGCCCTCTAACACTTTCCCATTAACAGCATCTTTCATTAATGTGGTAAATTTGTTACATATTGAAGCATTACTACTAACCGTGGACTATAGTTTACATTATAGTTTACACTCTGTCTTGCACAATTTTGTAGGGTATGACAAAATATATAATGGTGTATATCCATCATTGCAATGTCATGCAGGACAATTACAATGTCCTGGAAATACCAAAAACTACAACAATTCTTCCCTCTCCCACCCCTCAGAACCTCTGGTGAACCAATGCCTTTATATCAATGATAAAATTTCTTCCGGGCCCGGCTAGATAGCTCAGTGGATAAAGAGCTCGCTGGGAAACCACATGGGAGGCCCTGGGTTCGGTTCCCGGGGACCTCTCCTAGCGGGCAGACCGCCTTGAGAATGGCAAGCCGCCATGGGCGGGCCGGAGCCGCCGTGGGCAGGGCAAAAAGCTGCCACGGACAGGCAAAAGCTGCCACGGGCAGGGCAGG
>PVKH010033004.1:0-12084 GCA_004027955.1 Chaetophractus vellerosus | reverse complement strand
GGTCTACAGCTGAACTTGTGGAAGAAGCAAAAGCTAAGCCCAGAGAGAAATGTAGCCCCAGGAACAGAGGAACCCGGAAGCCTGAACCCTGGAAAAGTCGGCAGCCATCTTGCTCCAACACATGGACTTTGGTATGGGAAGAACTGTATGTTTTGTGGCCTGATAACTGTAAGCTTCTACCCCAAGTAAATACCCTTTATAAAGACTGACCAATCTTTGGTATATTTCAAAAGGCACACCTTTGGCTGACCGAAACAGGTAGCATAAGAAAACTTTCTGGCACTGAATAAAGACATCTTTTTTTCAGAGCAAAAGACCCCCTAGGTATTGAGGAGGATGACTGGGAGATTAAATACTCATATATGGATACTTTGTAGTGAAATTTCAAGACATGAAGTATGGAGGATATTGTTAAAAGCTTTAGGAGCCATCAAAGTTTATTGGGTATAGATAAAACTGTATACTTCAGGGAAGATATTGCAAAAGATTCAAGTTAATTACTTGTGATTTTTCATGCCTCAGTTTCCTTTCTTTTGGAAAGTAATAGGAAAGTAATAGTTTTGAAATTATGTGAGTTACATATTAAATGCTTACAATTTTGATCCACACATAATACTTGATCAATACATATCTATTATTATTATGTTACAGTAAGTATGCTCATTAAGATACTTCAGTGACTACAGAGAGATGGATCCCAGTAGTAACACTATTATATTTGTTAATGTGGTAATGCTTCTAGAGGTGTGTTACAGTCAATGGGAGGCTGTATTGGATGCCCTCCATGGTCCTGTCAAGCACAGTCATTTTGGGTATTTCAAAATATAGCCACATTAATGGAATGAGTCAGATATACACTAAGTATGAGAAACAATTTCCAGTTTCTGGTAGCTTTTAGCTCTGGTCCTTTCTATAATTTACAAGAAAATATGAATGTAAAGGCTGAAAACAAGAATGTGATCTCTTGAGGTGCCCAGCTAATACCATGGGGCATCTGAGATCCCAAAAGAACCTGGATCAGTTCCATAGAGTCTGTAGCCAGACTGAAGAAGCACTGTGGGAGTCTGGGAACAAGCCCAGGAACTTGGCACCTGAACAAACTCAATGACCTTCTTGAAAGTGACAGTACATTTGGGCTGCTCATCGCTCTCTTGTCAGACTTTCATCTCTCTTCCTCATGCAAAGATGAAAAGGACATCTTGAAAGTGTAGTGGCTGCAAATAAGACCCTGAGCCTTACACCCTTACTATCCTCAACAACCACAAAAAAAAAGGAACACCACAAAAATACTACCATGGGTCAAGAGTAATAAAGAAAGTTAAAGGAGAGGCAGGGATGGAAAAATCCTTACGTATCCATTCTTTCCATATCTTTTCAAAGGAGTCAGGTTTGGTAAAACTGAGACATTATTCAAGGATCAAAGTAGTATTTGTGTTCCCATAATGTCCCAGGGGTGAAATGGAAAGTTCTCTCCAGAAATTGTAGAATATACCAAAGCCAGAGAAGGTGAAGAAGCCAAAAACCATCGTCATTTCAATGTCCAAAATACAAGGTGGGACATTCATTTTTAGGTTGCTATATTCATCAAAGAGTTCAGAGGCACAGGGCAGAGAGTGAGTGCAAATGGTTGAAAATTACACTAGACTCTTAAGTTCCTTGAGAACAAGATTTGTGTATTATTTACCACTGTGTTGCAAGCCCTTGACATAGTGCCTGGAAAATTCCTACATATTTGTATAACGAATAACTTAATGACTAAATTACTTTAAAAAGTAAAGGGGTAATAATTAAAGGAAATATTATTTTCTGCTTATGATTTTTTTATAAAAAATCTGGATGAGCTGGATAGGGCTTTTTAACAGTTGGGTTTGACTGTGCTTCAACTGCTCAGACTGGAGCACAAACATTCAAATGTTTTTTATCTCCTACTGGTTTCCAGGTACCAAATAAGGCATTAGTGATGCAAAGATTTAAAAGACTTTTTTTTTTCTTTTAAGAATCTCAAAGCTTCACAAAGTCAGTGACATTCTTACTTTCCATTTAATAATAAATATTTTTCCAGGTAAAGAGAGGGAAAAGGGATTCCAAGAAAATGAAATCTTACGTGTTAGAACCCAGCTCCAAATTTACCAAAGTAGTTTAATGTAGCTAGAGTATAAGGTGTGGAGAAAAGAGTCATGATAGATAATGTTGGTAAGGTAGCTAGACTTGGTCCAATTAGTGAATGACTTTATCATTCATCTTCAAATATTAGAAGATTTTATTGGGTGTGATTGAAGGATTTTAAGCTATAAAAGGATTGTAAGTCATCTTGGGTTTTGTAACAATCACTGAGTAGTTATGAAACCATTTTATTGTCTAGGCAAGAAATTTTAAGACCCAGAACGAATATCCAGTTGGCAGTGGGGGATAAAATAGTAAGATAAATTTGAGAGCAATTTAATAGTTTGAATCAAGGATGACTACGGGCTTTCTGATTTTGGAAACTGAGTGGAAGGTTCGTCCAAGATCATAACATAAAAGATACATTATTTAGGTAATGAGTTCACTTTTTCATATGTTGCATGTGTTAGTGCTGAAATATCTGTGGAAATCCAAATGGATTTGTCCTGTATCTGTTGGAAATGTGAATCTGGAGCTCAGAGGAGAGGGGTGTACATTGACATTCTTGGTTGTCTGCCCTTTCTGAAGTACGCTGCTTCATGAAGGAGAAAATTACCTCTGGTATCTTTTTAGTCAGCTTGAAGTTATGCTGAAGTTTGCTGTTCTCCCTGAGTATTATCTTCTTCCCAATATTTATGTCTTCTCTACCAAATTAGGTCTGACTGCAAGACCCCAAACCTAAGTGTTAATTCCCATTGGCCAAGGACCATCAAAGGTCTCTGACCTCTTTCATACTTTTCATTGTGAGGTAGTACCTAAAAATGTTTACTGTTCAACAGTCTTCTACTCTCTAAGTTTATCCCTCTTCTCCTCTTCTCAATCACTTTTCAGCTGCTGTATTTTGACATCTTCCCTAGTCTAACAAATACTGTACTTTTCAAGGCTACCAAAGACCTTCTAATTGCTAAATGATAATGAAAGCATAGTTATCCGTTTCTTAATTGATTCTCTGCAACAGTTGAAACTAATTTCTCCTTTGTTATTAAAAATCTTTTCTTAGTTTTCTTAATTCTCTCCTGTTTTTTTCTCCTAAATTTGGCTACTTTATTTTAGTTCTCTCTGCCAAATCCTCATCTTCTGAAAATTTCTTTTCATTATTTTTAGCATACTTAATTTATTTGCTTATCTACTTTTAAAATTAGCACATGATTTCAAAAAAATTTAAAGCAACACAGACTAACACAGAGTTGATTGATAACAACTACTACAAGTTTCATCACTTGCAGTTAACTAAGGTTCATAGTTTGTTGCCCATACAACAAACAAACAATAGAGAGTTTCTTCACATTTCTATTTCTCTCTGGATTCAAAATTATATCTAAACAATTTTTTCTTCTCTTGATTTTTGGGGGTTGTTTCTATTTTGGAGGCAATTCTACCACTCATGATTACCAGAGGAACTATGAATTTTTTATGGTTTGAAAGAGAATAACATAATCCTCTCTCCATTCAACACTGGTTGTCCACAAATAGTTTGCTATACCAGTGCTATCTTAAATGGAAGCCTTTTCTGTCTGTAGTCACACATCTCAAGAAAATTAATATTAAATATGCTTTGCTGAATGGCAGAAAATGAATCATTTACTTTATTATAAATATAATGTGGAGATTACTAAAATGGACTCCTTGTTATAGAAAAGGTTTTTAAGGCAAATCCAGGAGATATAGACAGTTCTTATTTTACTTCCAATAAGCATTTCTTAGTATACTATTCATGCTGGGTGAAGGAGATTGTGTATCTCATTGTAAAGTACATTTGGTTGAAATGGAAACTTGAGTCAGAGGCAACATCACAGGAAAGTCTTGTCTTGCCATAAGGTTAAGAAAAGTGGCTAAGAGGGTGAGGCAAAGCCCTGGATGAGGTTCACAGGGCATATTTTGTAAGATCTTTCATGGACTATTAGGAAAAGAAGTTTTAAACAAAGAGAGGCAACAGATGATTGATTCTTTTAGGGGTCAAGTTAGGCCCTGTGGACATTTAGCAATGTCTGAAAACATTTTTGGTTTTCAAATATGGGGGTGGGGATGCTACTAGTATCTAATGAGTAGAAGCTAAATGTAAACATTTTACAACATACAGGAACCCCACTGTCCCAGAATAAAGAATTATCTGGCCCCAAATGTCAATTGTGCAAAGGTTTAAAAGCCGTTTAACAGCATACGTGGTCTAAGCCAGTGGCCAGAATACACAGTTTTCCCTTTACTTTTATTCAGCATGACCTTTATTACAGTTGTGCTGTTTTATATTCAATTTATATCCACTTTTGGATTTTTCATATAATATTGTAAGAACCTGGTAGATGTGGAAATGAAGGAAAACATACATCCAAAAAGCTGGGTCTTGACATCACCTGCCTAGTAGCTAATATATTGCTTGTTTAAAAGATGGTTTGTTGTTAAATGTGGTTTTGAGATAAATGAGGAGAAGTGACTGTGTGAATTTTCCATGTAGCAAATGGATAGAGTGTACTGGAAAAGTATTGTTTTATTTAATTAGTTCTACCATCTTGAATTTTCTGGGAATTGATACAATTTTATAGGCATAACCTCCACACCTATAGTTACCACAGGGAGAATAATTTTGTAAAACATGCCACAGTTCCCCAATTAACCATTAACTAAACCAGAGTTGGATGTTCCCCAAGTTGGACCAATCAAGTTCTTGTGGACTTAGAACTGAGGCTAAAAAATTCCAGTCTAGTTTGACTTCTCAGTAGAACTAAGGAAATTCAAATTTCAAATATTATATTGGTGACCATTTTTCCTGATGAATGGACTGGACAATGGAAAAACTTAGGTGGAAAAAGAGTTAAGAATGATCCCTATACACAAGGAAGAAAAGTAGATACTGGGAGAGAGTTCCAATAATATGTGCTGTTGGCTCTGGTTGCAGTTCTGTTATTAGGGACTGTGAGATTCCCCAGTGTCCTTATGTCAGATTCCCTTTTGTGATTAAGCAGGTTTCATTGCAAACATTAAGTGTATATTTGGGATCATAAAATATAATGCTGTAAATTTATTTTAATTTCTTCTTTTAAAATATTTGATCCATTGTGTTTTATTTTGGTAATGGAGTGAGTAGTGACAGTCGTCCCCCCCTTTCTGACTCCTCTGAGTTCCCACTCACATCTGTTTGCTTTCCCAAGTCTTTAAATTCTATTTTTTAAATAATTGCTTTCAAATGCATCCCTTCCATGGACCTCCAACTTCTCTCATTTCTCAAGAGCTCGTTATTTTTGACCTACATTATTACTACAGCCTCCTAACTGGTCTCTCTGTGCTCACTCTAAGAACACTGAAATTCAGTCTCCAGATGTTGCCAGAGTGAGTTTTGAAAAAGCACTTGTGGAGGACTTCCAGGAAAGATTTTGATTTAATTAGTCAATTAATTTTTGTCATGATTTCCATGGAAAATAGTAGTTTAAGAACGTTGAACTAATTTGCAATATTCAGGTGCAACTCATAATATATCTTTAATTTTGCAAAATAAATTAAAATCCTGCTAGAATCCCATGTTTCAGAAAGAAATGAAGTTTGTTATTGCCTTGGGTCTCCTGACTTAATACATAAGGTACTACTTACCATTTAAATTGCTCCCCAGTGTAACAGAGGTAAACTCATTTATAGTTTCCCTACATGTGGCTATTCTGGTCCTTTTATTTGAACCTATAATTAACACTATGCTTGTTAAATATATGTCCCAGAGACTTAAATCTTTGGTCCATTCATGTGCTCAGTTGAACCCAGAATCCCATCAGAGTTGCAACACCTTGTCTAGTTCATGGGACTCACCCAGGACAACTAACAAAGAGATAATGGTGGACAATGACCAATCCAAGGAACAGAGTGTCAGCATCTGCAAGCAAGATAGTTCATCCATCTGCCCCATGGGATCTAAGCCCTCTCTCAATTAGAAACAGAATGGGTATGACCATCCCCAAATCCTCAAGACTGGGGAATGAACAATGGACTAAAGTAGACTTATTATTATTCTAGCAATGGAAGAACTTTTATCATTGATATAAAGGCAGTGGCCACCAGAGGTTCTGAGGGGAGGGAGAGGGAAGAATAGGTGTTATGTGGGGGCATTTTTGGGACATTGGAATTGTCCTGTATGACATTGCAATGACAGATACAGGCCATTATATATTTTGTCATAACCTACAAAATTGTGTGGGACAGAGTATAAACTACAATATAATCTATAGTCCACAGTTAGTAGCAATGCTTCAATATGTGTTCCTCAATTGTAACAAATATAACACACTAATGAAGGATGTTAATGTGGGAAAGTATGGGAAGGGGAGGGAGGGGAGCATATGGGAATCCCCTATATTTTTAATGTAACATTTATGTAATCTAAAGTTTCTTTAAAAATAAAGTAATATAAAATAAAAGCAAATGCATTAACTGCTTTATCCAGGGTCAATAGATAACAGTTTGGGTGAGCAATGTATAAACGGAAAAGCCTGGAAAGGAAGAGCTGGAAAGGAGATACCTGGGAAGGGGTTTGGGAAGGACTGTAAGCTCCCATGTAGTCTAGAGAATTTTAAAAGCCACATATATCTTGGGCTTGGATGCATGCTCAGTAAAGAAGTTAGAAGACAATAAGTTCTCACTTTTGACTTTCAAGATCACTGCGTACAGGAAGTGAATGCTAACAAAGATTGATAAATAGCCAGGCTAAACATTGAAGTAATGCTCCAATACAGAGCTAATTTACAAAGTCTGGGAGAGGATTTTTGTTGTTTTTATTCCAGATGTTTAAGGAAATCTCCATCAAATCATAGCTGACCACTAAGCTAATGGAACAGAGACATTACAAAATTAGTTCATAAAAGCCATTAAACAAACAAACAAAAAACCCTGCAATAAGAAGCAACAGTAAAATTTGGGTTGGGAAGAGTATTAGATTTGCCACACTGTAATATTCAAAACGTCTAGTTTTCAACAGAAAATTATGAGGCATGTAAAGAAACAAGAAAGTATGGTCCATTTGCAGGAAAAAGACATTAATATTTCAGTTCCTGAAGAAGTTCAGACACTGAACTTACTAAACTAAGATATTAAATAAACTGCATTAAATATGCAAAGAGTTAAATGAAACCATGGACAAAAACTCAAAAACATCACGAACATGATGTCTCACCAAATATAGTATATCAATAAAGAGACAGAAATTATAAAATGGAAACAAAAATTCTGGAGGTAAAAAGTTCAGTAACTGAAATGAAAATTAAACTAGAGGGATTCAACAGCACAGTTGAACAGGCAGAATAAAAAATCAGCAAACTCAAAGATAGGTCAATTGAGATGATCTAGTCTGAGGTGCAGATAAAGTAAATAATGAAGAAAAATGAACAGAGACTGAGACCTGTAGGACACCATCAAGTATTTAACATGTATATATAATGGTACCCTCAGAAGGAGAGGAGAGAAAGAAAGGGGCATATAAAATACTTGAAGAAATAATGGATGAAAACTTCCCAAATTAGTTGAAAGACATGAACCTACACTTACAAGAAGCTCAATGAACATCAGGTAAGGTAAACTTAGAGACCTACACAGAGACCAATTATAATCAAATTGCCAAATCCAAAGCCAAAGAGAGAATACTGAAAGTACAAAGAAAGAAGGGACTCACATGCAAGTGTTCCTCAATAAAATCAACAGCCAGTGCATCAACAGAAACCATAGAGGTCAGAAGGCAGTGATATGGCAACGCTAATGTGCTGAAAGGAGAAAAAAAATTCTATTAGCTAAGAATTCTATAGCTGGTAAATTTTTTTTTTCAAAAATGGAGGAGAAATTAAGACATTTTCTGATTAACAAACATTGAGGTTGTTACTCACCAGTATTCCTGCCTTACAGGAAATTCTAAGGGGAGTCCTTCAGGCTGAAATGAAAGGATGTTTGACAGTAGTCTGAAACCATATGAAGAAATAAAGACTTCAGGTACAGACAGCTATATTGGTAAATATAAAGTCCATTATTATTGATTGTTGGGTTGAACTCATCTTTTTTCCCCTATATGATTTAAAAGAAAAATCATAAAGCAATAATTACAAACCTATGTTAATAGGCACAAAATGTATGAAGGTGTATTTTGTGACAATAACAACATAAAGGGTGGGCAGAGTTATTTAGTAGCAAAAATTTTTGTATATAATTAAAATTGAATAGGTGTTAATTCAAATTAGATCATTATAAATTAAGAAGCTAATTGTAATACCCAGGGTTATTCACTAAGAAAATAACTAAAAATCATACAGTAAAAGAAATGAGAATGGAATCAAAATAGTACACTAGAAAAAAATTCAATTAAACACAAAATAGGGAAGTAATGGAGGAAATGAAGAACAGAAATATATAAGACATATAGGAAATAAGGGCAAAGGGACAGAAGTAAGTCCTTCTTTATGAGTAATTATATTAAATATAAATGGCTTAAGCAATCCAATTAAAAGATGGAGATTGGTAAATGGACTAAAAACAAAACAAAACAAAACATGACCCAACTATATGCTTCCTATAAAAGACTGACCGCATATCCAAAGACGCAAATAGGTTGAAAGTGAAAGGATAGAAAAATATATTTCATGGATATTCTAACCAAACAACAGCTGTAGTAGCTCAACTAATATTAGACAAAGAGACTTTAAGACAAAAATTGCTACAAGAAACAAAAATAGATATTATATATTTGATAGGAAGGTCAGTTAACCAAGTATATACAACTATAAACATATGTACATCTAACAATAGAGCCTCAAAATATATGAAACAAATTCTGACAGAATTGAAGGGAGAAGTAGACAACACAATAGTTTTACAATAATAGTTGAAGACTTCAATATCCTCTTTCAATAATGGACAAAATGAGTTGACCAAAGTTCAACAAAGAAATATAGGACTTGAGAAAATACTGAAAACTCGGAGTGGATGTAGCTCAAGTGATTGGGTGCCTGTTTCCCACATGGGAGGTCCTGACTTTGGTTCCCAGTGCCAAATAACAAGCAAACAAATGAAAAAACCAACTCAGGGGAGCCAATGTGCCTTGGTAGTTGAGCGCCAGCTTCCCACAGAACTATGTAGAATAATACACCACAAAATGACATAATACACCTTCTGTCCAAGTACACATGGAACATTCTCCAGGATACACCATACATGAAGACACAAGACACATCTCAATAGATATAAAATACTTGAAATCAAACAAGGAGTCCACCTTTAGCACAGTTAAATGAAACTAGAAATTAATAACAGAATTTAGAAAGTTCACAAATAGGTGGAAACTAAACAACATATTTTAAACAATCAGTGGTTTAAAGAATAAAAGGAAATTAGAAAATACTTAAAGACAAACAAAAATGAAAACACAGCATACCAAAACTTATGGGATGCAGCAAAAGCAGTGCTCTCAGGGAAATTTATAGCTGTTAAGTGTTATTTTGTGATGAAGAACAATCTCAAATCAATAACCTAACTTTACACCTTCAGGAACAAAAATAATTAGAAACAGAAGAACAAACTAAACCCAAAACTAGCAAAGGAAGGAAATAATAAAGATTAGAGTGGAGTTAAATGACATAGAGAATAGACAAACAATAGAGAGAAACAATAAAACTAAAAGTTGGTTTTTTGGAAAGATTAAGAAAATTGACAAACATTCAGCTAGATTGACCAGGAAAAATAAAAGTGAAAAGTTAAACTACAAAAAACAGAAATGAAAGTGAGGACATTACTAACAATCTTATAGAAATAAAGAGGACTACAAGAGAATATTATAATTTTGCACTCCCACATTAGATAACATGGATGAAATGAATAATTTCCTAGAAGCACACAAATTACCAAAACTGACTCAAGAAGAAATAATTTTAAAAAACCCACAAAACTTGAACAGACTTATCACAATTAAAGAAATTGAATTGGGAATCAAAAACCTCCCAATTAAGAAAAGCCTAAGATAAAATTACTTCAATGGTCAATTCTACCGAACATTTAGATAAGATTTAACACCAATTCTTCTCAGACTCTTCTAAAAAATAGAAGAGAAGGGGACACTTCCTAATTCATTCTATGAGGCCAGCATTTTCCTCGTACCAAAGTCATAAAAAGACACCACAAGAAATTAAAACTATATATTTATGGGAAGTGAAGCAGGGCTGATTGAAAATTCACAGTGCTGGTAGAGGCTGGCTTCTTTCCACTCAGATATGATTACAGCTCTAGCCTAAACCCCAGCCCCACTTACGGCACAGAGAAAGCTGGGGGAACCTGCACTAGCCTCTCCAGGATACTGCAAGCCACACTGCAGAGGCCAGTGCCCATTCTACTTTGGTGGCCCAAGCCACCTCAGGAGCTATTCCGTGGCTGGAGATGGAAGCTCCATTTCCCAAAAACGGGAGAAAAGATGGTTGGCCACCGACTTCAGCTACTGATTAATAAACTCAGCTGGCTAAAGTATAATCCTAAGAACAGCTAAAGTTTGAAGCTGTCCAAGTCAGAAAGAGGCCAATAGCCGCGATTTTAACTCTGCCTCTGGCATAAGGGGAATCTGGGCTGATTGAAAATCACAGCAATGGTATGGACCAGCATCTTTCCACCACGATCAGATTGCAGCCCTAACCTAGGCTCAGGCACCACCTCAGGCAAGGAGGAAGCTGTAGGGAGACCTGCACTAGCTTCTCCAGGTAAATGCAGATACTGTCCACTGGCACAGACTGAATAGCCAGTCATTTGAGGCTCCATCCCTGCACCCCAATAGGATAGGAGAGGGGCTGTGTTTCCTCAGACTCTCTGGACAACTGCAGGTGCTGTCAGCTTGTAAAAACGCAACTGTTGGGCACTTGTGGCTCCAACCCCACCACCACCAATAGGAAAAGAAGAGGGGGCGTGTTTCCCTAGCTTCTTTGGGTAACTGCAGGTGATTTCAGCCCACACAGACTGAATAGTTGGACACCTGTAGCTCCATCTCTGCCCCGAACAGGATATGAGGGAAGCTGTTTCCTTAGCCTTTCTGGGCAAAGGCAGGCACTTTTAGCCTGCACAGACTAGAATGTTAGTCACCTGTGAATCCACCCCTAACCTCTGATAGGATAGGAGGGAGCTGGTGTTTCCTCAGCCTCTCTGAGCAGAGCCAGCACTTTTGGCCTGCACAGAATGAACTGTTGGGTTCCATTCCCATCCCCTAAAGGGCATAAAAGGACAGTAATCCCTCAGCCTCTCAGGGCAACTGTAGGTGCATTCAGCCCGCATGGATTAGATTGTTGGGCACTCTAAGGGGTTCATCCCCACCCCTGGCAGAGAGGGAGGAGCTGGTGCCATGTCAGGCTACCTGGGCAACTGCAGTCATTTTGGACCCACATAGTATAGATTGAGGCCCACACCTGCAGATCCATCTCCACCCCAGGCAGGGGAGGAAAGGGCATGAAGCTTCATCAGTCTTTCTGGGCAACTGCAGATTGTCATGTCCTGCACAACTTGAATTATTACACATGACTGTGGCTCTGTCCCTACTCTTGGCAGAGGAGAAAGGTAGGAGAAGCTTCATTGGTTTTGGGGCAATGTGGGCAGCTTGAGCCTCCAAAGCTTATATCACCAATTACAACCTCAGCTCCTACTATACAACCAGCAAGGGAGAAAGGGAAAGAAATCCCTAAACTAAAGAGAGAAAGTGCACCCAGAATAAATACGTCTAGTAAGCACAAAGAATTTGAAAGCAAACATAGAAAAATAGCAGATCTTATGGGAATGAAAGTCACAATAAATAAAATTAAAAATACACTGGAGGCATATAACAGAAGATTTGAGGAGTCAGAGGGAAGGATCATTGAGCTTGAAGACATGGCCTCTGAAGTGAACATACCAAACAGGTGAAGAAAAGAATGGAAAAAATTGAACAAGGCCTCAGGG
>PVKH010033003.1:0-12079 GCA_004027955.1 Chaetophractus vellerosus | reverse complement strand
ATTCTTGCCTTTGGCTTTTGATAACTTTTCTGAGTCTCTGGGAAAAAACTAGAATAACTCCTGGGAGTAGCCAGGACAGAATATGGGAGAGGCATGAGCAGATCCCATTGTGTTCTCCTCCTCCTCTTCCGCTTTGTTTTGTTGCTACATCTCCCAGATGCCTAGAGTGTTGGAAACCAGGGAGTCACATTCTATGCCTCTGGATATCTGATGGGAAAGTTCTAGGTCAGGGCCTAATTTGCTTACAGATAGGAGTGGAAAAAAGAGCAGGGGAAAAAAAAGGGGATTTCTTAGCTACTTTTGAAAGGTTGCCAATTCTTTATTCGAGAGCACTTGGCAGCACTTCATTTTGAAAGGTCATAAACTCACATGCCTACAGTGCTTCGGCAGGTAGCAAGAGTAAATGAGAGGGGCCAGATATGAAAAAATTGGGCATATGGCAAAGTGTAGAACCCTGGCTGTGTGTAAGGGAACAGCCGCTCCTCAGCTGTAGCCAATTGTCTTCCTGCTGGTATGCTGGCTCCGTGTTGCCAATTCAAAAGAACCTTCAAGTCCAGATTTTCATATGACATTTCCTGATTTTAAATGTTGGCAATGAAGTCAAAAGTTTTAAATACTGCATGGGTCAAAGAAAACACATCTGAGGGGCATCCCAGTTTGAGATCTCAAATAAGTTGTGTTCGGTGAAGGGAGGGATAGGCATGAGATAGAGGTATCAGCGCTTTCATATTTTTGTTGTGCTCACCTGGACAGGTTTTTAATTCTGTCGGGCATGCTTCGGTGTGTGGCTCATGTTTTCTTGTGTCCTAGTCTCCAGACTGAACACAAACGTCTTTTAGGCATGAATAATAGGCTCAGGGCTTTCAGCTTCTGAAGTAAAGGCTGCCAGTGGTGAGGGCAAAAGGTGGACGCCCATTCTAGCTTCTCTTGCACTTTGCCCAGTTTTCCACTGACACCTGCTTACTACACTGGTAGAAATAGTCTTAACAGGAAATAAAGGTTGGAGGAAATGGGATAGGCCAAGGTCATGGATTCTGCAGAAAAGTATGAATGGGAAATAAAAATGATGGCCATAAAAGTAGGAGGGGAGGTTTGAATAGATAGGTGAATAGATTATGGATTTTGCATAAATCACTTTTGCCACTTGAAGGAAATGTATTAACTGTAAAATCTTTGTTATAGTCTTAAGTTATGTGATATTTCTAAAGTGTTAGAGTCTGAAAAAGTAGGTGCTGAATCTAGAAAATGTAGGGTAATGTTATTCTGATTTTCTAGATAGATCTTAAGGGAATTTTGGAACTACGGGCTCTGTTGAAATCTTGGGCAAGTTAGGATAAAATAAGTAAGTAAACCTAGGGAATAAGGAAAATAGCAAACAACAAACAAAGCCATTTTAATTGTCATATTGATTCATATATTCATTTTAATGAATGTAGGAGTAAAGAAGAAATCCAATTATAACATCACCCTTGAAAAGACCTGATTTGTTAATAAGTGCTTGTGAATTTTGTTTCTGTGCTCAGTTTTCCCAAATGTCAAACAATTGTTAAAACATAAAAGGAAGCAAGACAGTGCAGTAAAAAGAAACTTTTGGTTCTAGTTCCTGTTGCTTCTCAACCTTTTGGCTAAGATCAAGTGTAGTTCTGGTTCCTGTTCTAATCTCTGTAGGGTGAGTACTTCTGTCCCTTAATTCTCCCCCTGTTTGATAAGTGTTACTGCATGTACTTAGAGCTAAGTATACAGTATAATGTAGTATAAAGAATTGTACATATAAGAAAAAGTCAAAAGTCCAGGTTAAATCCTTACATAGTAGGAAGCAATTAAAGTAATATTGTAAATGTACAATTACTCATAAGAGAATATCCCCAAAATAATAAGTAAACTGAAAAAAAGCAGTGTACCACGAGTCTATAATATGTGTACCCACTTATGTTTTAAAACGAAAAGGACCTATGTGTATGTGTATATTTATATGCAGGATATTTTTGAAGGGCTACACAAACATAAAAATAGCTCTGAACGTAACCTTTCCACACTGGAAGGCTTTAAAAAAAAACACACACAAATAGTGAAACTGCTTTTGTGGAAGTCAACAATGCTTTCATATTTCAAATCCAGGGGATATGTCTCAGTTCTCACCTGACTCCACTTTTCATTTGAAATGGTTGATCATTTGCTCCTTCTTGAAAATCTTGAGCCTCTTAGTTTCTTTAGACCACTATCTCCCAGTTTTCCTTCTGTCTCTACTCCTGCACCTTCTCAGTCTCTGTGGCACCTCCTCCACTTTACCTGTAAAGTTTGGAGAGCCAGTGTTCAGTCCCGACCTTCTTCTCTTAGCCTAGAGAGAAGATTCCATTCATTCCTATTGTTTTAAAAAAACACTTTCATGCCAGTGTCTTTCTTTTGAACTTATATCTCCTGCTTTCACCTCCTGGTATCTCCAATTCATTGTCTAGTAAACATCTTAAACACAGTATGACAAATATGGAACTTGTTTTTCCTACCCTTCACCAATGGCACTCAAACCTTTTCCTTCCCATTAGATGGTACCACAATTCACCCAGTTGCTCAAGCCAAAAATCAAGCAGTCATTCTTGATCTCCTCTTTTCCCTCGTTGCCCCATATCAAACCATCATCCCATTGGCTCCACCTGTAAAATTTATCTATCTATCTATCTATCTATCTATCTATCTATCTATCTATCTATCTATCTATCTATCTATCTATCTATCTATCATCTATCTATCTAGGTACCAGGGCTGGGGATTGAACCCAGGACCTCATGTGCAAAGTCAGTGCTCAACCACTGAGCTATGTTGGCTCCCCTGAGTTGGTTTTTTTGTTTATTTGCTTGTTGTTTGCTTTTGTTTTGTTTTGTTTTTAGGAGCCACCAGGAACCAGACCCAGGGCCTCCCATGTGGGAAGGTGCTCAACCACTTGAGCCACATCCACTCCCCTCTATAATGTATTTATTTTAAAAAATTATTTATTTTTAAAAATTTTTATCCCCCCTCCCCTGCCTGTTCTCTTGTCTATCGTTGTTTGCTTGCCTTCTCCAGGAGGCACCGGGAACTGAAACTGGGACCTCCCACATGGGAGGTGAGTGCCCAAAGGACTGAACTACATCCATTCCCCATGGGCTACGGTGTCTCCTGGCTTGTGGTGTCTGCTCATTTAGGTATCTGCTCATTGCAGCGGGTGTAGCATTTGTTCATCTTCTTTAGGAGGTGCTGGGACCTGAACACGGGACCTCCCATGTAGTAGGCAGGTGCCCAACTGCTTGAGCCCATCTGCTCCCCTCTAAAAATTATTTTGAAAGCATGAATCTGTGGACTTTTCTCTCCTGCACTGAACTAATCTTTGAAGCCTCTGCTATCACACTCATCCACCTTGGCCTCTCTCTCTCTCAAGCATGCTAAGGTCTTTCTCTTGTTTTGCCTAGCATATGCTTCCTTTGGTCTCTTCATGTTTGATGTCAGTTCATCCTTCACATCTCAAAACAACTGTCACCTCTTTTGAAAGACCTTTCCTGATGACCTCCACTATAATAGTCCTTTAACCTCATCCACCCAGCTGCTGTATGGCTTCAACGTGCCTATTTCCTCTGTGATACCTCTCTGCATTTGAAACTATATTGTTTATTTGGTTGTTGATTTGTTTTTCTCTTTCCAGATGTAAACTCAATGTGGGCAGGAGCTCCGTGATTCTTGTTAACTGGTATGCTTATGACCTATTATAATATCTGGCACAAAGAACACCTTCAGGAGATGAATGAATGAATGAATAAATGATATTTTTGAATTAATTCCTAATGTGCTGGTGATAGTAGTAAACTTGGGAGCCATACTTTTCTCTTATTTTCCTAGAATGTAAATCGTTTTATGGTACCTTACCCCAGTACCCTCTTGTTTTAGCGTAGATTTCTGTGCGGTCAGGTAGAGAAACAGTGTGATGTAAGTGCAAGAGGCATTGACTGGATTTAGGATACTTGGATTCTAGTCTCAGAGATACTTCTAGCTCAGAGTCGCTATTAGTATGTCATTCCTCATTGCGCTTATTTCACTTGTAAAATCATGGAGCAGACTATGTTCTAATGTTCATTCCAATCCGTTAATTACCATCAGAATCAATTCTGTACCCCATAGTCAATGTATCACTGTTAAGCTGAGACTTTTGAAGATGTCAATTAGTATATTTTGTAAAAGCTTTCCACTAACTCATCGCAAGTTTGTATTCATAACTAGGATTGCTAGATAACATACCAACTTTTTAGTGTGAGTATGTTCCAAATAAATCATGAGCTTTCCCATATTCCCATGTCATGCTGTAGTCCTTGAAAACACCATCATTATAAATGAACATGTATGGATTAACAGCCATTTATTTTTTACCATATATTTATGTTGATACATTTAGATTTTCCCCCCAGTTTATAATAGTATTGGTAATCCAGCAGTTAAAGTCTTTCCCTCTATGGTGATAGTTTCCTTGTTGTTTGGTAGAATGACACTCATTTAGCATGTTGTAAAACCTTTTACAAGCTATCTTTGATTCTTCTAAGAGGGATCCTCAATTTTCTTTGATATGGAGCGCCATATATCTGATCCTTCTAATAAATGTGTATATATGTGTTTTGGGCCTGCTATAGCTAATCCTCTGGGAGCTACCAGAACAAGGGCATTTTAAATGAAAGCCTCTATTTAGAAATGAAAGCCTCTATTTAGAAGCCTCCTGATCAGCCATGAGCTTTCAGATTGTATGATTATAGGCAGAGCAACACCTTTTGAAGATTTGTAGTTTTGGGACATTGTATAAGCACTGTAGTTGTAGAACTGTTCCTTTACCAGAAAAAGTTTCAACCCAAAACCACAAGTTCTAACCAGTAGTTAGTATTAACTGATAGGAATAGGGTCAGAAATCCAGCCTGGTAACACATCTAAGATTGCTGAATTACCCCAAGGGGGCAAAGGCTCCATTTGTAGACCTAAATGAAGATAACAAGATGAATCACCAGCACATAAAACTGGCTTTTTCCCATTTCATGACTCTCTGGCACAGACTTTGGGGATCATTGGGATTGCATCATTGGTCATAAAATTTAGAGACAATTTCCCCCTATGCACTCTCAGGACCCTGCATTGTGAGTTAATACAGTGGCAGGGAATTTAAAAAGCATTCTGTAAGGTTCTCAATGGATAAGTAGAGCCCCACGTTCAGCCTCGCATGCCTATTTCAAGTTTATAGTTGAGCAAACCCCTTGATGAGACAGGCATAGCACTGCATTTGTGCAGTAATTTACAAGCTTTGAATATAAATGATGTTGATGTCTTGTATGCGGAAAGCTGGTGCTCAACCACATCGGCTCCCCTGAGTTGGTATTTTCGTTTGTTTGCTTGTTGTCTGGTTTTTGTGTGTGTGTTTTTAGGAGGCACCGGGAACTGAACCCGGGACCTCCCATGTGGGAAGCAGGCACTCAGTTGGTTGAGCCACATCTGCTCCCCCCATTTCTTTTTAAGAATGAATGGTGTATGTTTAAAACTACAGAGCTTTCTATTACATGTATATTTTAATTCCTTAGAATTTATTTTTCCCAATATTTTATTACAGTAATTTTCAAACATTCATAGAAGTTGAATGAATATAAAGTGAACACCCCTATAATCACTACCTAAATTCTACCGTTAGCATTTTACCTACTTCCTTTATCACATCACATATTTATATATGTACTTATTCATCTCTATATATCCACTAATCTATCTTATTTTGGTACATTTCAAAGTAAATTGCAGACATCAGTACATGTCCCCCCAAATACTTTAGCATGCTTGTCATTAACTACAGTTCAATATTTATTTACAGTTTTTCCTTTTGAAATAAAATTTACATACAATGAAATTCATAAGTTTTATGCATATGATCTTTGAGTTTTGACAAATGCTTTTACTCATGTAACCCAAACCCCTTTTGAGTCCTGGAATATTACTGTCATCCCATGAGGGTCCCTCAAGTCCCTTCCCTATCAATTGTCTCCTCTCCAGAGGCAGTCACCATTTTTTTCCATAATAAAATACTTTTTTTTTTTTTTAGTGTGGTTACATTCATTGCAATTGATGAACACATTTTGGAGCATTGCAACTAATCATGGATTATAGTTTACATTGTAGTTTACACTCTCTCCCACCCAATTCTGTAGGTTATGGCAGGATATATAATGGCCTGTATCTGTCATTGCAGTATCATTCAGGTCAATTCCAAGTCCAGAAAATGCCCCCATAGTACACCTGTTTTCCCCTCTCCCTGTCCTCTGAGCCTCCAGTGGCTACTGTCTCCACATCAATGATATAATTTCTTCTATTCGTAGAATCACAATAAGTCCACAGTAGAGCACCAGTAAGTCCACTCTAGTCCATAGTTCATTCCCAATCCTGAGGATTTTGGGATGGTGGTGTTCAACAATAAAGTACTTTCGAATGGTATGTTTTCGTTTTTTTTTTAAATTACGGTGTACTTTACATACAATAAAATTTACCGTTTTCAGTGTACAGTTCTGTGAGTTTTGACAAATAAATACAGTTGTGTAACTATCACCAAAATCAAGATAGAGAACATTTGTATCACTACCCTAAATTCCCTGTGCTCCTTGAAGTCCACCCCTTCTCTCATCCCTGGCCTCTGGCAACCACTGTGACTGGTTTCTGCCTATGTAGTTTAGCCTTTTCTAGAATGGCATATGATGGAATAACATAGTATGTGGCCTTTTGAGTGTGGATTCTTTATTTAGCATAATGCATTTGAGATTCCATTGATGAGGTTGCAAATGACAGCACCGTTTCACTGCTGAGTAGTATTCTAGTGTATGGTTGTACCACAGTTTGTCTATCCTTTTGTCAATTGAAGGATGTTTGTTTCTACCCCCCATCCCCACCAGTTTTTGGTGATTATGAATAAAGCCACCAGAAGCGAATGGCAAATGTTTTGAAGCTACTGGGAGGTAGATTTGCACTTTCCAGATTTTGTTTATTTGTAAATTCTCCAATCAATTACTAGGTAAAAGACAAATGCACCTTAGAGTGTTAGGGGTATGAATTATAAGATTTGGAAGGAGATTGTTCAGTTATTTTATTCCTTTGAAATCTCCTGTTTGTACAGTCTGGCCAACAATGCGCATTACATTACCTTTCGCATTCTGACTTTGGGAAACTGAAAAAAAATCATTAACTGATTTTCATAGTCTGAGTTGACTGTCTCTGACAATTTTTTTCAAGTAGGTCTGGAACATTTTTCTTTCCTGGAGAGGACAAATGTTTTAATTTTCCAGTCTAATCTCAGAAGCAAGCACAATCCACCCTTATACTCTGAGTACCGAGTGATACAAGTATTGGTAAAGATTTGATGGTGAGGAAGCAAGAAAAGTGAGAGTGGGGAAAGAGGATAAATTAGGCCTCCAAGAAACAGTAGCAACCACCAATAAATATTTCATCATGTTGCTATGTGGCAATGGTTACACCAGTTCAAGTTGCTTAACAGTAAATCAGGTTGATGCAGGGTTTAGTTAACTGAGACACTGATGAGGGATGAATTTCACCATAGGAGTGTGGTTTTATTCCAGCCAGGCATCTGGTGCCAAATGTGAGAAGCTGCTGCTCTGGCCAGGTGCCTACTGGGAAGAAACCTGCTTGTCTCTTCTTGCTTCATGCAATTTCTGTGAAAGCAGAAAGAATTTGGTCGTTTTCATTTACATGCACACGTGTGTGTGTGCATGCATGCATTTTTAATGAAATTGGACATAGCAAAACATCATGTTTGTTTTATTCATTTACTCATTTACTTTTTCAACAGGAATGTATTAAGCATCCATCAAATCTTCTCCTTTGAAACTAAATCAGAATAATCAGAATTTAGTCAAAAAAAAAAGATTTATATGCAATTTTGTCACTATTCAAGAGTTAAGAGAAGAGATAGAATTTTACTTTTGAGCCTTGGTAAAGTCTCGTGGGTAGCTTCTCTCCCCTCTTTATATCTTAAAGCGGTAATTTGAACTTCGAACTGAGAAGCAAGAAAAAAGAGGTGTTATAGAAAACTTTGTATTTTGCATTGACACGGGAAGGTGTTAAACTGGTAAGCTTCAGATGGGAATAAAAGGACACTGTAGGCCATCTGAATAGGTTAATCATTGGTGATTGTTTGGCTAACAGCACATGGAAACAGAAAACTAAGTGATTTTGCAAACATACCTGGCATTTTGCTTCTCCAAACAGGCCTGATTCCCCCCGTCACCCTTGTAGAGTTTGTACGTGGCTTCTGAGATTATCACCAGGGAAGCGTTTTTCTGTATAGGTGCATAATTGCTTGGGTTAGGTTCACCAATCACTTGAACATTTAATAACATCAATAACCTGTCTTTGTGTTTGTAAATTTTCATGCTCCTTGTAAATTTATAAGCACACCTGTTGGTTAAGGAACCTCCCGGGACAGAAAGAAAATGCATCCCTGAATATCTGCCTCCCCCACTCCTAGTACTAAAGGAAGCTGATGAAGCACCCAGGAAAACACTATAATACTTTATCATTATTATAATGATAGCTTTGTTACAAAGTTATTGAGTTACAGTGCTATGGCTTCTTTCAAGATCAAATTTACTCATAATTGAGCTGTTACGATGGCAATTTCTTACACTTAAAATGCTTAACTCTCTAGCATGTTGGTATTAACCAGAGTGAAGAAGTTTAGCTGCATGGACCAAATGGATTTAGACCTTAGGAAAACCGAAGGGAAATACTTGCATACACCCTGGAAGCTTCCAACAGCCAAACTAAGCCAGCACACTGGGAGCGTGGCCTGAAAAGCTGCCCTACTCTGCCCTACTCTACAGCTTTTTCTACAGGAGGTTTGCCAGAGAGAAAGGAAAATTATGGGAAAACACACTAAGGTTTTATTTTTGTAGTAGTTGCCTACACATCTCTGAAATTTGCATTTTATCTGAACCATGAAGCATATTTCTTTTCCTGTAAACATCTTTTCAGAATGTTTTGAAAATGTTTTAGGTTCTGTGCTAAGCATTGCATCCTAATGAAAATCTCCATTCTATGGTTCCCAGTAACTCAAAGTTATATTTTGAAGTGACAGCTAGTATTTATTAAGTGCCTGCTATATGCTAGGCACTGTGCTGTGCAGTTCATGAACACTGTGTCATTTGATGTTCTTGACATACTTCTGAAGAGTGTGTGTTTCTTTTCAGAAAACTGAAGTTCAGGAAGGTTAGGTAACTTTGCCAAAGCACGTGTTGTTTTCACTATACCATGCTTTTGCCTGTGTTTGTTTTTCTTCTCTCTGACAAAGATAAAAAGTAGGAGTGCAAAAAGAAGAAAGAGTAACAGTTTGAACTGTTAGGTATGGCTGAAAAGCCAGCCACCCTTCTCCCCCTCCCACCCCTACCCATACTTTAAAGTGGTTTTTAATTATTTAAGTAATTTCAAATAGCATAAACACCTAAGTATTAAACTATTTTCTAAGTAAATTGCAGTCATAATATATTTAATTGGGTCGGGATACTACTATAAATAAGAATTAAAATGGGGGCGGATGTGGCTGAAATGGTTGGGTGCCTGTTTCCCATATGGAGGGACCTGGGTTTGATCCCAGGGACCTCCTGGTAAAAGAAAAATATAGAAGGTGCATGGGTGAGCCGCCCTGGCCCCGCCTAACCACGCAGCAAAATGATGACTTAACAGGAGAATGACACAAGGGAGCGCCAAGACGAGGCGTGCCAAGAAACCAAGAACTAAGGTGTCGCAGGTGGTAGGATGCCTCTCTCCCACATCAGAGGTTCCCAGGATTGAATACCGGTGAAGACAGGAGAAGAAGGATGAGAGAAGAGGGCAGGAAACAGACACAGAGAACTGCCCAACGAATGGACACAAAACAGGAAAAATGGGGGGGAGGGGGACAGTTAAAATGGATTAAAAGTAAGTAAGTAAATAAATAAATATTTTTTAAAAAAAGAATAAAAATAACAATTATTTCTCAGATGCTTATTGTATGTCAGGCCCTGTTATAAGTGCTTTATATATACTAACTCAGTGTTTCTCAACTTTTTTTCTTATTATTGTCCCCCTGAGGAGAAAAATTACATTAAATTAAAATTTAATTTAAATGAATTACCTCCATAATCAGAGAAAATAAGGAATACAATTTTGTGTAATGTTGAGTTTTAGAGGGCTACAAATCATTTTAATAGCTAAGATTTTTTTCTCCCTTGCAAGAGCCAATTTTCTTCCCCTTCGGGACAAGTTACCCCAGTTGAGAATGCATGTACTAGATCATTTGATCTTCTTGCCAACCCTACAAAATAAGTACTGTTATTAGTTGACCCATTTTATAGGTGATAAAACAAAGGCCCTGAGAGCTTAAGTAACTTCCTCAAGGCCCAGTAAGTAAGTAGTTAGAATTTGCAGTGTGTACCCTCTTAACCACTGTACTATACTGTGTCTGGCTCTTTAGTAATTCATACCAGCTGCCTATCTGCAAACACATCTTACATCCAAAATAGTCGTCTTCAATGGCAGTATGATCCAGTCTGTCAGAAGTGCCCTGCTTGTTAACTCCTGGTTAATATACATTTGAATTCTGGCCTCTGCATACCCGTACTCTGCCTCACACTAAGCTCTTCGCATCTCTTATCTAACCGTTCTCTTGATGATCTGTAAGGTAGGCATTATTCCTCTCATTTTATAGATAAGGCAGGGAGGAGAAATGAAGTCAGGAAATCTGCCCAAGGCCACAGTGCTAATAAGCTACTGAACTAGGCATGCAATCCAGATTGGTTATATTTCAAAACTCATGCAAGTCCTTGACCATTTTCCAGATAATCCCCCATGGCAGCATAATTTCTAGTGGGCTTTCAACATCTCATCACACATTCAAAAAATATATTAACAGCATTCACGTTTTTCTTTGAAATAATTCTTGACTCAGACATTCCTCCTGCAAATCTTAAGAGATTTATAGAAAGAGTTTTCCTACATAGAAATATTGAAGACACCGCTGCCTGAAGATGAATTAGAAATGAAGAAATTTTATCTTGGAACTTGGGTGGCATTAGGAACTAGTTCCAGTTTTTTCTTGGTGCCCGCTTTCTCATTGAGGTCTTTGTCTCCTGTCTCCATCTCTTTTTGTTTGGCATTGTCCAATCTCCAGACTAGCTCTCAGAACCTTAATTCACAATAAGTTATAAAAGACCAACAAGAGCTTAAAGTACTATTTTTCCCTAGAGGATTTGGCAGAAATCAAAACATTAGAGGATAAAATACTCAGGATGACATATTAGCACTGACCTGGTGGGGAAATCCCTGGGAGGGCAGGTGCCTACCCAGATGGCCATCTCCTGCTGACCCACCCTAGGCCTGTTTCTCAGATTGTCACATTAATGAGAGTTGGTTTCATCGGATTTGCTATCCACCCACCTTTTTCAAGACATGAGTTCCCCTGCTAAGGGAAGCTCATCTTTTTGCTATTGCATCTTGTTATTAAACCAAATCTTGACTCAGATGCAGCAGAAGGATCTGGGTTATCAGGAGATGGCTTCTGCTCTTGGCTCCTCAGGGTGACAATGTGGGTGGTCTCACGTGCCTTGGTTTCTCCATCTGTTTTAGTGGAAGGGATGGTAACATTCTTGGAGATCACAAAATGGAATGTGCTGTATAAACACCAGACAATGTTGTTAAAATAAATAGCGAATTAGTGACTCTTGCTTAAATTTTCTACACTTGATGACTTGTGGGTGTACCAAATAAATTGTCACTAGGAAAAAAAAATCCTTCCTATTTTCTGACAAAAACAGCATTTTAGGATTTGGCTCCCATCTGTTGAGAAGCACAGTCGAAAGCGCAGACTGAAGTGGTGGCTGTGGTGGCTGCGGTTGAACCTGGCATCCTCCTAATTAGCAGGCTTAATATCTGCCTCAAGGTTCTAACCTGGATGTCTAGCTTTTTCTTTTTTCTCCTAATTCTAATTTTTACCAGTTATTTTTCTAATTTAAAATATCTTCTTAAAATAATGGGCAGTATTAATATTAGC
>PVKH010033002.1:0-12086 GCA_004027955.1 Chaetophractus vellerosus | reverse complement strand
TCCTGGAATGGGCAGGGAGCTGGTCTGAAAAAGAGAAAGGGGAACTGTAGGTGAAGGCAGAGGGGAGCGAGGGGAGATCAAAGCGAGCCTGGACAGGGTCAGGGGTAAGCAGTGCTGGCAGGGAAACAAATGGGCTCCTCCGGGGTCAGCGGAGGGACAGACGAGCCTACGCTCAGACACACGTGACAGCACACGGGCAGCAGAAAGACCAGTCATGGCAGAGAAGACAATAGATGGAAGAGATAAGAGAAGGTGCAAATTAATGGAGACAAGGAACAGCAAGAGATAAGGATATCTCCTTGTAATGAAAAAACGTGCATAGCCTTGCCATCTCCAAGGTTGGCGGTGTCCAAGACTGCCCTGCACCTGAGGTGGACGGGAGCTAAGGCAGGAATAGGGCCAGTTAATCATTAGCTCCGAGCGTGAAGGTTTCGAGGCTGACTCATCTTCATCCCCCGGCAGGAAGAGTGCCTTCGCCAAAGTTACCGGTGATGAGCTGAGTAACCAATCCAACTCGAGGAGAGCCGGTAACCCTGGGCTTTGTCAGGGAGCCGCTCCTCTTAGGCTGGCTGAGGCAAGCCCTTTGCTAATTGCTCAGGTTTTTGTTGTGGTTTGCTTGGTGGTGGTGTCAGTGGTGGTGGCGGGTTTTAGTTTGGGTTTTTTAATTCTAAGCTTTTCTCAAACAGTGATTGTACTTGAATTTGACCTTGCCAGTCCCACACCCAAAGAAAGTACTTGATGGCAATTTCTGACAAGGTCATCTGCCTACAGTTGGAGGTTAATTGAATGCAAAGTGGTGGAAATAATAGATTTTAGAGCCAGGCAAGATACTTTTTTTTTTTTTTTTGGAGGTACCAGGGATTGAACCCGGGACCTTGTATAAGGGAAGCAGGCGCTCAACCACTGAGCTACACCCGCTCCCCAGGCAAGATACTTGACCCTCATGGGGTGGCTCTGTGTACCAGGCCCACAGTGAGCATTCAACAAATGCCAGCTGTTATTATCATTATAGTTTTTTAAATTATTATTCTCTTTCTCCACATTCTGGGAGCAATGCCCTGGAATAAGTCTAGACTTCTCAAAACCCCATTTCCTCTCTAAGAACTTCTGAGCACTCCCACTTCCCGAGGACAGATGTGTGTGAACTTATCCTAGGGCATCCATTTCAGAGTGTGGTTCCAAAAAACCCAATATCTCACATCTAAGTGGTGGGGGCTGGGGAAGGGGCTAACAGGCTCCCACACACCCTGTCTGCAAACTCCTACATTTCTCTTCCTGGCCTCCTCACATCACAAACTCAGTCTATTCTATCTCCAGAATAAATCCTGACTCTATCCTCTCCATCTCCAGTGACGCCACCCCAGTCAAAGCCGCCGTCGTTTCTCACCTGAACAGCTGCAGTGGCCTCCTTCCCATGTCCCCTTCCTCATTCCTCCCTCCAGCCCCAGAACATTTTACACGGCATGGACAGTGATACTTTAAAACTAAAACTATGCCGCTCACCTACTTCAATATCCCTGCCCCCACCACCAGTGGCTTCCCACTGCACTTCAGGAAAATTCCAAAATTCTTAGCTGGCTTAACAGATTTTGCATGACTGGGCCCCTGGCTACCTCTGCGAGCTCACCCAGAGCCACTCTCGCCTTTGCCTACCACACACCAGCTTCCCTGGCCTCCTTTCAGCTCTTCAAACACCCTTTCCTCCCCTCCAGAGGGCCAACTCCTTTTCAAGCTTTGGAGTCAATGGCCTTTCTTCAGAGAAGCCTCCCTTGGCCACCCTATCTCAGTACTTCTCTAGCTCCCCCTTTTACTTTCGTGCACAGCATCCTGTTCATTCCCCACACGGTGCTTATTTCTGGAATTAGTTACTTATTTGTTTGTTAACGTGTTTGCTTGCTTTTTGGTTTCCACCACCACACTGTAAGCTCCACAAAGGCTTCTTTTGTTTTCTTCACAGATGTGAAGGCAGAGGCTTTGCACTGTCAAGGAACAGCTGCCTTGCCTGCACATTTAAGAACTGAGGGGTATGGTTATCTCTCTCTCCAATATCTGAGATCCTACGGGAAAGGAAGGGAAAGGAGAGAGACAGGGAGGGAAAGCCATCGATTTAAAAATATTTTATCCCAAGAGGGCAAAGTAAAGACATTGCCATTAACTTCTCTCAAAAAACAAAACAAAACAAAAAATCCCAAAAGAGTGAAAACAAGAAACTAACACAAAGTTAGAAATTTGATGAAGCTGAAAAATCTGCAACCCAAACAAAAATATAGGAAGAGCAAAAACTGATGGAGAAATAGTAAATGACTCAGTACCAAAGAGGAAGGTCAGACCTAGGTATTTGCAGGGTGTGGTATATGGGATGGGAAGCAGTCCCATTTAGTTTGAAAAACTTTAGAAATGCTTAAGTATTACAGGCAATAGTTAATTCAAATGATGTGTAGAAGAGTGGTATAGAAAACAAAGGGATTGTTTGAAAGTCTGTATAAGAAGCAGTCAGATCCTCACCTGTACGCTGCACAGACAAAAACTCCTCAATATCACCGTCCCTTTACCCCATATTTCCCCATAATGAAACTAGATATTTGTTCCATAGAAAACCGAAAAAGAAAGGCCCAAGGAATGGAACAGATGTGGCTCTCACATGGGAGATCCCATGCTTGGTCCCCTGTGCTTCCTAAAAACAAATAAACAAACAACAAGCAAACAAATGAAAGAACCAACTCAGGGAAGCTGATGCGGTTCAGTCACGGAGCGCCGGGTTCCCGCATATGAGATCCTGGGTTCAAGTCCCAGCCCTGGTTCCATTAAAAAAAAAAGAGAGAGAGAGAGATTTTATCCAGAAAGTTCTACTTCCAAATACTAGCAATTCCAGAAATAGAGAAAATTAACAAAATGGATGTAATTATGAAAGAAATAATATAAGAAAATTTGAAAGACATGAGTCTCTAGATTAAGAAGTCCAGTGTTACACACAAAGAATGAAGAAAGACCCACACCAAGACACATTATCATCAAATTTCACAAATAAATGGATAACAGATTCTAAAAGCTTCCAGAGAGGAAATACAGGTTACATTTAAGGGATCAAGTGTCAGAATGGAATCAAACTTTTCAACATCATCAGTGGATGCAAGAAAATCATGAAAATTCTTAGTGTAAATTATTTTCTACCTGGAATTTTAAACCAAGCGAATCATCAATCAAGTGTGATAGTAGAATAAATATGTATTGTAAATGTATAAAGAGAATATGTTCTATAAAACTGAAGAAGACAAAAGAGAGTGAAATGTGGATCCAGAAAGCAGGAAATCAGTAGAGAAGCGAGGTTAGGGAATTCCCGCTATAGAGATGGTGAGTTCAAGGATATCAGTTGTATAACCGTAGGTCAACTGAGCAACCATTCCAGACTGCAGCAGGAAGTCAAAGTTTTCAGTAGAAAATAAGATTGAGAGTCACACTTAGAAGCAAAGGAGCTAGTGGTGGGTGGGGGAAAACTTAGACTATTAAATAAAACTAAATAGATAAAATAAACCAACCAGATACTAGCTCCAGGAGAAACAAAAGTCAAGGAAAGCAAATGTGATCAGAGAGCATTATTTGGTTTAGCAATGAACAGGATTGACAAACTCACAATAATAAAAACTCTGAATATGAATATAACAAAAATTGGCAGGTAATTACATTATGAGAATAGGGAGAAGGAAAGAAGAATTCAACTGAGTTATTATTCCATAATAGGAAGCCAATAGTTAATGTCTGAAATTTATGAGTTACATATACTCATATAACTTAGAAATATGAATGTAGGAGACAGACTACTAATTCTGACCTTGTGGTGGCTTGGAGTTATGTACCCCAGAAAAATCTTTTTTTTTTTTTAAAGATTTATTTTTATTTATTATATATCCCCTCCTTTTTGCTTGTTCTTGCTGTGTTCATTTTTCTCTGTGTTTCTCTGTGACTGCTTGTCTCCCCCTGCTGGGGCAACCTGCGGAGTCAGCTCACCTGTGCGGTGGCCCGCCTGCTCGTGGGGGCTCGCTCTTGCTCACGGGGGCTTGCCTTTGCCCACGGCAGCGTGCCCCGCCCGCGTTGGCTTGCCTTCTCAAGGCAGTCCGCCCCGTTCGAGGAGGCCAGGGATCGAACCCGGGGCCTCCCATGTGGTAAACCGGCTCCCTGCCAACTGGGCTACAGCTGCCCCACCCCCAGAAAAACCTTAATCCATTCCTGTAGATGTGAATCCATTGTAAATGAAACTTTTGATGAGGGCCTTAATCTTTTTTGTTTTTTAAGATTTATTTATTTATTTATTTATTTATTTATTTATTTATTTACCTTTCTCCACTTTTACCCACCCCCACCCCACCCCCGTTTTTGCTGTTTTTGTGTCCATTCACTGGGCAACTCCCTGTGTGTTTCCCACCCTCTATTCTCATCTTTCTCCTCCTGCCTTCACCAGGATTCAATCTTGGGAACCTCCAACATGGGAAAGAGGCATCCTACCGCCTGCGCCACCTTGGTTCCTGGTTTTTCGGCACATCTTGTCTTGGCTTTCCCTTGTGTCACTCTCCTGTTACATCATCTTAATGCATGGCTTGGCGGAGCCTGACGGCACACCCACTCGAGGGGCCTGATGGTGCACCCATGCACGAGGCCTGGGGGGCTCACCTGAGCATGGGAGCAGATGTAGCTCAGTGGTTGAGGACCTGCTTCCCAGGTATGAGGTCCCAGATTCAATCTACAGCCCAGTTTCAATCCCCAGTATCTCCTTAAAAAAAAAAAGATAACAAATCCAGACTATCAATAAATAGAGTCCATGATATCCAGTAAACCATGAAAAATTATTAGACATGTGAAGAAACAAGAAAGTGTGGCATATAATCTGGAGGGGAGAAAACCTATAAAAACACACCCAGAAATGATACAGATATTGGAACTGGCAGGCAAATACCTTAAAGCAGCTATTGTAAATATGCTTGAAGATTATAAACAAAAGTATAAAAAATATGAACATAATGAGTGAACAGATGGAGTAACTGCAGCAGAAAAATGAAGACTATAAAAAGTTACCAAATGGAAATTCTAGAATTATATTAATATCACTTCTGAAATGAAAAATTCACTGAATAGGCTTAACATCATATCGAACATTATGTAAAAAAGCATTAGTGAGGTTGAAGAAGGTCAATAGAAACTATCCATATTCAATAGAGAGAAAAAAAGACTTTAAAAAAATGAACAAAGGGTCAACAACAGGAAGTGGATGTGGCTCAAGCAGTTGGGCACCCACCTACCATATGGGAGGTCCCAGGTTCAGTTCCCAGTGCCTCCTAAACTAAATGAGCAAGACAGCGAGCTGGAGCAGCAAGCTGATGCAACAAGATGATGCAACAAGATGACACAATGAAGAGACACAACAAGATGACACAATGAAGAGACACAACAAGGAAACACAATGAGAGGCACAACAAACAGGAGCAGAGGTGGCTCAAGCCATTGGGCACCTCCCACCCACATGGGAGGTCCCAGGTTCAGTTCCCAGTGCTCCCCCCCCCCAAAAAAAAAGACAAGCACACAACAAATGGACACAGAGAGTACACAGTGGGTGCAAAACAATGGAGGGCGGGGGAGAGGTAAATAAATAAAATAAATCTTTAAAAAAAAGTGTCAGTGACCTATGGGACAATATTAAGTGATCTAACATTCAGGTAACTACCTCTTTTCTAGAAGCTTCATAAATTTGAAGAAAAATATCAACCTACAAAACTAAGAAGCTCTATGAATTCCAACCAAGATAAAAAAATAAAATAAAATACCTAGGCACATCATGTTTGACTTGATGAAAACTAAACATAAAGAGAAAATCTTAAAAGCAGCCAGAAAAAAAGAAGATACATGATATATAGTAGAACAAGAATAAGAATCACTGTAGTTTCTCCTAAGAAATAAGGCAAGCCAGAAGACAATGAAATGGAATATTTGAAGTGCTGAAAATAAAATCAGTTACCCAGAATTTTGTACCCAGTGAAAATAGCCTAAGAAAATATAGGCAAGATAAAGACAAACACATGTTCAGACAAACAAAAGCTGAGAGAATTCATTACCAGCAGACTTGTGTTATTAAAAGTTCCTTATAGGTCATTGGATGATGTGATAGATTGCTACAGTAATGCACACCCCCCCCCCAATAAAGCATGCATCCCTTTATCCATACCCTTATGTAGAACCCCTCTACATTGACTAAATGCTTGGCCAGGTGGCTTGCTTTGGCCACTGGAACATTGTCAAACATAATATAAGCAAAGACTTGAAAAATGCTTGTGCGTTGAGGCTTGTCCCTTCTCTTGCCACTTTTGAAGAAACTCAGGGTAGTGTACAGAGATACATGCCCCAGCCAACAACCAACACTGTCAGACAGGTGAGTGAGGCTATCTTTGACAATCCAACCCCAGTCAAGCTGAGAGTGAGCCCAGGTGAGGTCAGCAGAAGAGCCTCGCTGCTGAGCCCAGTCAAAATTGCTACCTATAGGATGGTAAGCAAATAAAATGGTTTTTGTTTTAAGCCAATAAACTGGCTGGTTTATTATGCAACAATGGTTAACTGACACACAAGGGATGATGTGGCTCTCACAGGAACATAGCAGAATGCTTCGGGAGCCCCAACTTTTTTCTTAGGGGATTCTAATTCATACTAACCCAGCCATATGTGGTTTCCCCAGGAGTTTTGTAGCAGCTTCGGAAGTTCCTAACTTGTTCCCTCCACACCTTACATGACCTGAATAGTAGGAGTTAGTCATTGATTTTTAAAGACCTATGTTTTAATATTTAATTTATGAATGGGTAATGCATGAAGTTTTTTTTTAATCTAACAATCCTATAGTAGTCAGGATTCAACCAGAGAAACAGAACCACTAGGAAGTACACACGTGACCACACACACAATAAGGGATTTGCCCTTATGCATTCATGGTAGCTAATTAGTCTCCATAAGGCTGCTTTCTTCTCATTTGATACTAGGGTTTGAAGTCCAGACGACAGGCAGTTAAGAAGGGAAGATGGATGCAAAGTGGAGGAGAGCAAGGGCAAGTGGGGCCCCACAACTCTGCATTAGACCCTGTGAATGTGGACTGAAACATATACCAATGCTCACTGCCTGTGACCTGCATGGCCTGCAGGAGAAGCAGTACCCCTTGTCACACAGCTAAACACAACAGTCGGAGTTTTGTGTCCAAGAGTCAGGGAAACTGAAAAGGGCTCCAGGGGAAGGTGGGGCTGATGGCGGCCCTGCTGCTGCCCCACACTAACAAGGGACCAGCAGATGAGTGGCAAACAGCTTCTGCTCCCTGTGCACCCTCCAAAGTTCACGCAGTAAGCCCTTTAGTGGCCTACGCTAACTGGAAACATACAGAAAAAGAGTTCTCGAAAATGTAGGTCAGCCTAGCCAGGCTGACACACCATAAAACTGCCACATATACAAGAGGGTTTACACAGGAAAATGTTTCCCTCCCACTCTCATCTCTCAACTTCCCTCCCGCAAACAACTTATCAGGTTCTTGTGTTTTCTTCCTGAAATAGTCTATGCACATACAAGTATACACAAATATCTGGCATTTGTTTTATTTTACACAAAAGATCGCATACTATACACATTGATCAACACCTTGATTTTTTTTTAACTAAACAATATGTCTTGGGAATTTTTCCATCTCTATCTCTCATATATATTATATACACACACACACACATATAATTTTGCATTAACATCTGCATAGTCTTCCACTGTGTGGATGTACCATTATCTATTTCGACCCTATTGATGGACATTCAGATACTTTGAAACTTTGCTATTTTCAACGAACTTACCTTGTGCAAAGATTACCTTGCACATATGTGCATGTCTTTGCAACTGATTCTCATTGTAAATCTGATTTGATATCCAGCAAAGCTGAGTCCAGAGTGAGAGGTTAATGGTGCATGTGGGCTGCAGTGCATGGAAGTTCCTCACAGGTTCCCCATCCACTTTAGGATGCATCCTTTGTAAATTTATTGTGCACCTTCTCTGGACATGCGCCTTTATCCATCTTTGTCATTGGTCATGGGCTGCCTCTAAGACTGCTTTGTAGGTTCTGGCAAAGTAACCTTTACAACAAATAGTAGCTAAGAGGTAATTTAATAGTTATGAGATCATCCTCTAAAATGCTCATCAGTAAAGAATTGTACTTAATGATATGGACCTAATCTTCACAAACCCAGTAACATGGAAATCTATTGACAGATAAAACAAGTGTTTCACAAAGCTGAAAACTCATGAATTGTTCTGCCATCTTAACATCACATTTTCCTATGGCAGACCTTACAGCTATCAGATGGAAGATGAGCTGTTTGAGCAAAGAAATGCCAGACCTGCAGATTGGCCAGTTTCTTTCCCTGGGAACGTTTTCATTGATTTTTTCCATTATTGGGTATTTGCTTAAAGACTCTTTTTGCCTTTCATCCCAAAGTAGTTTAAATATATCACATTTGCTTCATATACACTTTTAAAGACCTGTCTTCTATGGAAAGAAAACATTTTCTTTTTGGAGTCATTGTTCTAAAATATAAGCATAAAATTTCTCGACTATTATACTATAATGGGGGGGCAGATAAGACATGTACACAAATGAGGAAAACATGGTTACTCATTATAGTTCATCCCAAGATGTTTTGTGGTTATTATCCCAAGATAAGTCCTTGAAAGCAGTGAGAGCTCTAAGGAGGAGGGTCTCCCTGTCCCAGAGGGTCCCATTGGCCTCCCTGAGGTTCTTTCTGATCTTTCAGGTTCCTTTTGGCTCTTACAGCCTCCGGCTCTAGAGGGCATTTACTGGTCAGTATGGCAGAAGGTCCAGATCCCAGAAAGACAAGATTTTGCACCAGAAAGGAGAGCAGCCTTATAAAACGATGAGAAGTCTCTTTTTGCCAGAACAGAATATAGGAACATTTTAAAAGGGAGAACCTGGTTGGAGTCTGACTCGGGAGACATTGAAGGCCAGGTTTGTGAGTAAATGACACCACACAAAAGTAGGTCCCCAAGAGTGACTCAATATGAAAATACCCATTAGAAACCTCAGGAGGGAGCTAATACTGATCACCATTTCATAAGCGGGGACTCTCAAGCCTAGAGGAAGAATATTAGAATCAGAACTTGAGAGTGGCTGATATCCAGGTCTGTGCTTAAGTTATCTATTGAGTTGGGCTACTTACAGAGCTCAAAGGATTTACAAAAACACATTAGAGAGGTTCAGCAGAGCCAAGAGCCAGTGTAACTCCCCACCGGCAGGCAGGGTCTCCTTCGTGGAAAGGCTGCGGCAAAGCTGAACCACTGGCCCTGGGCCACATAATGAATCAACTGGGATGAGAATGCCTCATGAGCAGAGTCCAAACAAGCTCCCAACGGGGCTCACAGACTGGCTTTTAATGAATAGTCTCTTGGCCCACAAGAGTCAAAATGTTTGTAATAGTAAAATGGAGACAGTGACCACAATGGGTGAGAGGGTTAACAAAGAAAGCAGAAGGGAAAATTATGATGGGAAGATGGATCCAGGTCTAAAGTTAGCTGGCTGAGCAGTAACTCAAACCTTTATTTATTTGCTTAAGTCAGATGTGAACGACTACATAAATTTGATTCCTAGTTTTGAAATTCAGTCTACACAGCAGAATGTGAGAAAACAGGAGTGTAGATGGCTTTCATAATTACAGAAAAATCTCCATCAATTAATAGTTTTTGGGTGCCAGCTTGATGCACAGCTTGTCCTAAGGCCCTGGGAGAATTCACACACAGGAAGTGGGGTGGGGCACCAGAAATAGAGATGGAGAAATGGGTGGGCCTGCCCCTGACAAGGTGGCTTCAAAGTTTGTGCCATCTGATTTCTAAATGTGCAAGTCTCACCTTCTCAGAACTGTTTTCTTCCTTTCCTCACTACTAGACAATTCAGAAGCACAGTCCAGAGAGGGTCTGGATTTAGTGTCAGAACTATTGCAGATTAGAAAAGAAGGTATCAAGAGCACAGAAAATAAGAGACTATTTTGGAATACTAACAAACAAGACTTCAGAAAGTATAGAATCTTGCATTTGTTTTTACATTTCATGTTTCCCTGTTGCCCACCTTTTAGCATAACTTTTCGGGAACACTCCAGCCTGATAATGTCTT
Source organism: Chaetophractus vellerosus (assembly GCA_004027955.1). Taxonomy (NCBI): domain Eukaryota; kingdom Metazoa; phylum Chordata; class Mammalia; order Cingulata; family Chlamyphoridae; genus Chaetophractus; species Chaetophractus vellerosus. The sequence goes on along the minus strand of PVKH010033002.1, from coordinate 1,903 downwards.
AATGTACCAGAGAAATTTGTAATGAGAAACGTTTGTCTTCCTAGAAGAGTTAACAGCGGAGTCAATGACCATCTTCAGTCTACAACTGCTTTTTGTTCTTTAAATGGAGAAGTTGGCGTTTTAGAGCCAGTCATATGTTTTATGATAGAAACAGTATTACAAAGAGAGATTAGGTCCCTGTGCTAGCTTCTAAGGCCTATTTTATAAAGTTCTTAAATATTGTGTGTGCATTTGCAATGAAAAATATATAATATTGGAAATGACTTTTTGGCAAATTATGGTGTTTTAACTATGGGTTACACTTGAAGTAAAATGACAAAGGCTACTCTGGGAAATTAACTTGCAATAATATTGTCAAGGCAAAAGGTATTCTGAATTCCATCTTAGAACTTGGAACTTGGGAGCACACATAGGCCCATGCACACACACACACACACACACACACACAACACATGCTGCAGCATAACACACCCTTTCAGAGAATATTTTTGGTCTGGGGACTTCAGTGGGAGACTATGGCTGGTGGTTTTCATGTATAGGATGTTTCCATGTCAGGAGCATTAATTTGGGGAGAAGGTCTATTTAATTTTTTAAATGATAAAGGGGAATTTAAAATGAATTCTTAGCTTTCCTACTGCATTTCCTCCTAGGGCCTAAATTTTATATTATTGCCATGCTGTGGCAAACACCAAATGAAAGCATAATTCCACCTCCTTTTCACATAACACTTGGGTTTTCTAAAGGCTTTCGCACATTTTGCTCTCTTGCCAAGTCAGGAGGAAAACTAACTCCTTAGCCTTTAACATTCTCCATGAAGACAACAGAAGAAAACGCTAAGAGTTCCAGGATCCTTGGCAACTCCCATGCGCTCCTACCACACCACGGCCTGCTCCCTGCCTTGTCACCCTAACACCAGCTGGTATCAGGAAAAACACTGGCTTTTTTGTTTCTTCTTCACTTCCTAGTGAAAGTTCATAAAGGAGCCCAAAGTTCTGATTGTGGAGAGAGTTAAGCAGGATGTTATTCTCACTCAAACACTTTAACAAATGTTTCCCTCCTTCTCCGGCCAACATACACAGAATTTAACCCGGTTAAATATCAAAGAGCCCCTCTCCCCTCACTGGGTGGCAACTTTCAAGGCTGCCCTAATGCCCAAGGTGTGCTCAATTCTTGCCTGGATTTCTCTCGGGTCAGCTCACGCCCTCGACTGAGGCACACCAACCGGAGCCGTGACTCAAACAGCAGTCAGGGAAACCAAACTCAACAGGGTAGTCATCGGTTAATCATAAATCATCCTTATTCTCTCCTTCTTGAGACCAGAGTTCACCCTTTCCAAAGCAAGTCCACGTCCTCCCATTGAGTAATGGGGTTGACAACCCCAACTCAAACACAAGTCTGCCCAGTGCACAAACTTATCAGGCCTGCTTAGAGTGGACAAGGGAAGGGGCAGGGAGAAAGAACAATGGCGCCCTGAGCCGAGGGGCCGGCGTTATCGGTGTGCCGTCGGAACAGGGCCGGCACTTGTTTTCCTTTCTGTTGAGCATGTGAGCTGGTTCCAGTGTACAGTAAGTACCAGGCGGTGCAAAAGGTTGCTGCTGGGTCCCTCTGTTTGTGAGGGCTGTTGACATAAGGTGGAGTCCAGGTGATGTAGGCTGATCCCCGCCCTATTTTTCTGATAGCCATAAATGAGAGAAACTCTACAGTCCCCTTTGCCCAGAATGTGGGTGCCCCATCTTTCTGGAGATGGAGGCTTTCTGCATCCTGGGAAAACCTGTGTTTATCGTTTCAAGGTCATGACAGGCAAGGTCATTGGAGAAGGTGCGTGCGGAAGAAAGGATGTTTTCATAAAATATCACATGCAGCTGGTAGCAAAGAGAAATGGCATCAAGAATTTAAGAATTGT